>JAPYZF010000717.1:0-21486 GCA_030523045.1 Meteorus cinctellus
TTCTTTTGTTTATTAAATATTAAATATTAAATAGTTTCTTGGTTAATTTGTTGATGGGATCCTCCTACTTATATCAAAATACTTTAACGGTTGTTCGAGTTCAGTGCATATAATTAAATCATGATAACTAAGTAAATGTTTATATGCCTTTCCAATCAACAATTATGCTTTGTGAATGTATAAGAAAACCCCGCCAAGGGCAACGTCGACGATTGGCCACTGAAATTGTATGCAAGGTCTCGCCATACTTTCAGGTAGGTGCATCGCCATAGCTTCGTGCTTTTTCTGGGTTGCAATCTAATTGAACTGAATCAGAATTGGAAACTCTAATCTAAAATATTCGTAAAACGATTTGACTACAATGGAATAAAACTTTGAATAGATAACAAGAATGTCATGTATATATGATAACAATAATCGAAGCTACAAAATCGAAGTGTGATCTGTGAAAGAATGAATCGATTTTTCCATTTTCTTCTACTTCATCTTTTTTATCTAGAAATTAATGCAATGAAACAGATTAATCAAACATCTGCAAATCTATACACACAAAATTTCGACAAGTCCTCTATTTTTTATTCATCCCTAGAGCTTTTCCCGCGTACTTATCCAGGTGCCGCTACTGGTCAATATTACACTACCGCCCTATCTTACCGACTATCAAATCGAAATTTAACCTATTATGTAATCCAACTAACATTATATATTGATCGTGAAAAACTCAAGGTCACATTTGAATGAATAAGAAACAAATTCGAAAATTTACATCAATAGACTTCACAATACAGTGACATATCATCAAACACAAATAAAAACAGTTGAATTTCACGTTGTAGAATTCAACGGCTTTTTTTTCGTCACTTAGTCAATGATTGTCGTTTCAGAGACAGGAAATAATCAATAAAACGAAGTATTTGAATATTTCAATCCCCTCCATTTACCTCTATACCTCCTGAACTAAAAAGCCTATTCATACATATATACATACACATGGTATACTGGAGGTCACACGTAGGTCATAATTTTCAGTCTACGTTGGACGCTTGTGCCGATTGTCACGCACTTTGCTAACGGTAGGTGAATAATAAAATAATTTACTACTTTAACATTGACATTCATCAAATAACACATTATTCATCATTCATCTTTTATTTGTAATTAAAATTGAATCATTCTGTTATTTATTACGCCCTGAATTTTGGATTATTTTAGGATTTTCTGTCAGTAGAATAAAATCAATTTCACGAGACATGTTCGTGTTACGTGCCGGGAGTGGTTTGCCGAGACGAATAATTTCCATGAGGTCTTTTTGATTGCTTTCAAATGTTATTAAATAATCCAAAATGCTACTGATTTTGACTATGCTTTGACTATGAAATAAATTGTTTCAAATGCTACTTTCCAATCGGGGTATACAAATGCACTTTTGTCACAGATATGAGCATATATATATATATATATATATACACATGCATATGAGTTAAATTAGTGGCGAATTGTTGATTGTTAAACATTCAATAAAAAACATAATGAACTTAATTCATTTCTCTCTAGCTATTGATTTTTGGTATCTCTTTCTCACGAGTATGTATTTTGTCAATTATATGATGCAATGTGACCTTCACAAGGTCACGAATCAATATCTCACATATTTGCTGAATGAGCAATCTGAATATTAATTCATCAGAAGAAAATACTTCTGTAAGATCCAACATTCATTTTTCCATTTTGGACTATGAATTTCTTTTTGTTTCATTTGTTTTTACTGACAAATATTGATGTTATGTTATTGCTTGTATGTGAATTCATTATTGATTGTCAGGGATACGATAGTCGTTATTTAGATGTATTGCAAGTTTTCGTGATGATGTTTTATGTAATTGAAGGGAATTTTTTTGTTTCAGAATTCTAACCTCAAAATTCAGTACGAGTATTAATATGTCGATCAAAAGTATCAAAGCTCGTCAAATTTATGACTCTCGTGGTAATCCCACAGTTGAGGTGAATATGAAATATTGATTTTTGGTTGGGAGACAAAAAAGGAGATTGATAGATTGGATTTAATCATTTTTCATCTTTTATTTCTATAATCTAGGTCGATCTCGTAACTGAGAATGGATTGTTCAGAGCTGCAGTACCATCTGGTGCATCAACTGGCGTTCATGAGGCCCTTGAACTTCGTGACAATGACAAATCCAAATATCATGGAAAATCAGTATTCAAAGCAGTGGATAATATCAATTCAATAATTGCTCCAGAATTGTTGAAGGCAATTTTCACTTTTTATCATTATTCAATATTCATCATACACCTAGATTAAGTTGGGAATATTCTCAACCTTCAATTTTGGCTTTGATGAGTCCGAATCGAAATAGTTCATTTGTTCTGCTTGAAGTCTTTAAGTGATAGGAATGTGGTCATATATTGTCGTTGATGTCAGTTTCAATCCACAAAATTCTGCAGCAATAGAACAACAAAAGCGTTTTGTAGATAGGAATAATGCTCAAAAATTCTAACGGCCCATTTATAACTTTCAATCAATTTCGTGGGCGAGGGGAAGGGGGGGGGGGGGGGGGGGCTTGCAATAGTTGGGACAGTTTATTGTGAACGATAGGTGTTCGATACAATTCGTTGGTTATTAATCGATAGAAGGGCCTAGAATTCTGTTTCGATGACGTGTTTTCTGATTGATCAATCTATCTCTATGCTTTCATCATATGAACTCTCTGATTCATTTCTTTTTGTCTTATAAAGAATTAACACCTATATCAGAACGAACGATTTTATAATAAAAGATGATGACTTCGGAGGGTTAACAGTTCATATAAATTGGTCAACCACTCTAATGAATGAATGTAATTGGAGATAACAATGAAGGCAACTTAATAATGAACGGTGTTGATTTTCAGGCTAATTTAAATGTCACTCAACAAGTTGACATTGATAATTTCTTGTTGAAACTTGATGGAACACCAAACAAGTCAAAATTGGGTGCTAATGCCATTTTGGGTGTTTCACTTGCTGTTTGCAAAGCTGGAGCTGCCAAAAAAGCTATTCCTCTTTACAAGTAAGAATTTATTGCGTTTAATATTTAGCAGTATCAAGTTTGAAATAAGATACAATTGGACTTCATTGATATGTTCGAATAAATCTTTTGTATATTTCTTTTTCAAGATATATTGCGGAATTGGCTGACAATAAAGAAATTATTCTTCCCGTCCCCGCATTTAATGTCATCAATGGTGGATCACACGCTGGTAATAAATTGGCCATGCAAGAATTCATGATTCTTCCTGTAGGCGCTTCCAACTTCACTGAAGCCATGAAAATGGGAAGTGAAGTTTATCATTATTTGAAAGCTGGAATCAAGAAGAAGTTTGGACTTGACGCAACTGCTGTAGGTGATGAGGGCGGTTTCGCACCAAATATCCTTGAGAATAAGGAAGCACTCAATTTGATTTTGGATGCAATTAAGGTTGGGCTCTAATTCGAAAACCATTTGTGTTGCTTTCATATATTTTGATTCATCACGAGAGATAATTATAAATCATGACGGTGTTTGATGGGAAGAATTCACATGAATTCGTTTATTAAACAGTTCACGCAGTAATTGAATGAATCAAAGTGAAAAATGTCGCAATATTGAAAAGAAAGCAGGACTTACTTGTGTGTTTTGTTTCTCATTGTAGACGGCTGGATATGATGGAAAGATTAAGATTGGTATGGACGTTGCCGCATCAGAGTTCCACAAAAATGGGAAATATGATTTGGATTTCAAGAATGAAAAATCTGACCCTAGCACATATTTGGAGCCGGAAGCATTAAAAAATCTTTACTTAGACTTCGTCAAGGATTTCCCAATTGTATCTATTGAGGATCCGTTCGATCAAGATGGTTGGGATTCGTGGACTTCAATGACTGCCGCAACACCAATCCAAATTGTTGGAGATGATCTCACAGTCACCAACCCTGAGAGGTACAAACAATTTATATGAAAAATAATCAGTGATCGATACTTCTGATGGGTATTTTACTTTTTTCTTAAGCTTCTGAAAAAGCTCTTTCACTTTTATCAAATATTTCTTCACGCCGTCATTACAATTAGAAATTATAATATTCAACTCTCGAGAAATACGTCGAGATTTCTATACCAGACTTTCAATTTTGGCAGCCGTATCACTGATTAATCTTGAATGCATTTATTATATTCCTTCTGATTGACGTTCATATTGACATTTACTCATTGGTTCCTTTCCTTTTTGGTGCAATTCAGGATCAAGACAGCAATTGAGAAGAAGGCATGCAATTGTCTCTTATTGAAGGTGAATCAAATTGGCAGCGTTACTGAATCAATAAACGCTCACAAAATGGCGAAAGCTGCAGGATGGGGAACAATGGTGTCGCATCGTTCTGGCGAAACTGAAGACACATTTATTGCTGATTTAGTCGTTGGTTTGTCAACTGGACAAATTAAAACTGGAGCACCGTGTCGTTCAGAACGTTTGGCCAAGTACAATCAAATTTTACGTATTGAGGAAGAACTTGGCGCTGGTGCCAAATTTGCCGGTGAAAAATTCCGCAATCCATTCGCTTAAAGTTCAAATAAATTCGAGTCATCAATTTAAAAAAATAAAAATTGTGTTGAAACGTCGATGATGAATTGAAGAAAAAAATAAATAAAATGAAAATACACATCATTAATCTATTAAACAACTTAATTCACCAGAATTCAATTTTTTTTCTTTCCTCTTAGTATTTCCTTAATTGTTATCGATAGCACATTCAAATTAGTTCTTGTAAAGTCTTCTTCTTTTATGAAACTAATGGTCATAGAATGTGTATGAAAACATTTGTAATTAGTACTTATTTAAAAATTATCAAAATAAATGCGAAAACTAGTAATGGCGAGGTCGTTTAAATTTTTGCATTAATGTGAAAATAATTTAGAATGATGAATGTAATCGACAAAACTGTCGATGTGTATTTATTGTTCCTAGATATAAAATCGATGGCAGTAATTGAAATAAATGAAATCGCAAATCGACGCATATTAAACACGCTCAGCGTTCTGTTTTTTTCTTTCTATTTCCTCCACTTGAAATTGGTATGAAAGTGATTTAACGAGTATTTATGTAAAAAATTCTCTCTGATACATCTTGTTGAAGTTTTTCATGCACAATTCATGTTAATTCATTTCTCGGGTCGTACCAGTTTGTGTCGCGTGAGAGAGTTCGTTTGCAAATGTAATTTCCGAGAGAAAATATATGACAAAAAAGTGATTCGAGTTCATTTTTATTTCACATCTATCACTAATCTTAAATAGAAAATTTCTACTTAATACTAAACATTATTTCCTATAATCAAAGTGCATAAATCTTAAATATATACAATCACATTTTCTTCATGATACAACAAAAACGAACAAGAACAAAAAAAAGAGAGTGGAATAAACAAAAGTGAGATGATAGGAAACATCCCACTCGCATTGAAATAAAATTAATATATAATTTACACTGATGAAATGTAGATTGTGAGTTTAAGCGTCCGATGGCATTGTCAGTCTCTGTTTCTGACTCTTCCTCCTCGTGATCCATAGCACATTTCCTTCCTATTAAACAAGAAATAAGAGTACAAGGAGAAAAAAAAGTAAAGCAACAAAAGTTGAAATTAATTAATCCAGTAAATTTAAATAAGCATTCTTGTCGTAAAGAACATTCACTTTGTGATTTGATGATGTGCTCGAAGTACTTTTCATCACAGTAATCAATCGAATATTGAATTGCAGCATTTTTCACAAGCATTTTCCATAAAAAGAAACAAGAACCTAAAGTGTCTTCTCTTTTCTTCGTTTCAGTCGTTTTAACTGAATTACTATGACAAACGAGGAGATCAAAGACAGGAAATTCTTTATAGAGATATTCCGATTACAGTAAAATAGAATCTCTAGACACCATAAGAAGACACGTGTGACTGTTTCGATCGTTATTTTGTGCTATCATTCAATTAAAATCATGTTCTGCAAGATACTACATCAAAATTCATTCTATTCACTGGAGATTTGGTAGATCCCCTCTAATCAATTAACTCCCTGGTGATTCTATTAAATGTTGAGGAAGTTTCTCTCAATTTTTCTTCTTCGAAAATCATGATAGATTTGGGTAGTTGCTGATCAAACCAACACAGAAGGAAGTGAAAATTTGAAAACGTTCCATAAAACATTATCATTACGTGATGAAAAGCAATCATGATAAGTATCAGCCAAATTGATTTTCCACTACTTGCAATGAAATGTTAAAAGTAAATGTAAATTTTATCTCTCACATTAAAGTGATCTTCAATTTCCTGTAATGTCCGATTTTTCGTCTCTGGGAATATTAACCAGGTGAAAATTGTCATTATCACTGCGGATAATCCAAAAATTATGAAAACTCCACTCATTCCGATCGTTGCTTTCACCTGTATTTTATTTCACATGAATCAATAAATCATTTTCAATTAGAATAAATCCAAATTCAAATGTAATACAAATATGTATTATGGTAATAAAAAAAAAAAAAAAAACAATTCAAATGACAGTTGATTTAAGTTTAATTTTAAAATTATTTACCAGTGGAAAAAATTTAGCAACTCCAAAGAGTGTCAGATTAAAAATGAACATGGTACAACCACCACCAACGCCACGTGCACGATGTGGCAACAGTTCACCAATCATCATACCAGGAATTGTCAAAAGTCCAACTGTATTCAAACCAACGTATCCGAATACACAAGTTCCAATCACATATTTCTGTAAATATAAAAATTATATCGACAAAAAAAAGATGCAATTTAAATTTTTTGAATTCATTCAATTGATCAGAAAATCCTTGTCCATGTTTACATTCATTTAATAAATTCATGATCATTCAATCTTCCCATTTTTATTCATTGACAATATGTATTGAAAATTTTTATTTAATTATTAATCTCATAATTAAATCGAAACTATTGGACAATAACAATTGCAATTACACTGATTGATCGATGATTTCGTGAAGTAATAAGAATTGAATTCTCTGATTAAAGCAAACAATTGGTATCATTTCCATTACTTAATTAATTAATTCATTCCTTTCAATATACTCACGTCTAAATAGTACTCGCCCATTCTACCAAATAAATATCCACCAAGCAATAATGAAAAAATAGCAGTGCCCATTGCCGAAACAATAACAATTCGTCGTCTGCCAATTCGTAATAACAAAAAACAGGCAAAAAAACAAAATATAAATCTTGCAAGTGCTGTCATTAGTGCAGCAAGGTAATTGTTGATTTTTCCACCGCCTTAATTGAATATGAAACAAATAAAAATTAATCACAGTTAATTAATTAACAATTTAATTAATTCATCGAAAAATATAATAGAAAATTGTTGTGCTTTTCAATTGGAATATTTTTCTTGTTGTTGTATATCCGAATCACGTTTCGTCAATTCTATTTTTCTTTTTCTCTTTTGTTATTACCAATGTCACGGACGAGGTCGACGCCATAGTATATGATGAGGTATGTTCCTGAGAGTACTTGTAATACTAAAAAAATTGTGATAATGAGCAAAGGCTTGAGTACTCCTGGATGTAAGACTTTTGCTCTCATCTCCAATGTACGCTCACGTAAATTCATTCTCAATGACATTCGCGTATGATCTTCCTTTGCACGAACCTCCAACAAAGACATTTCAACATTTACCTGAAACAAGACAGAATGAGAAAATAATTCAAACATGATATGTGATAATTAAATAAATTAATAAATGAACAAATAAATTGATAAATTAATGAATTAAAATATCTTCATGCAAAATAATATTTTTTTCTAAGTTTATATTCTATTAATGATACAATCAAAAGGAGTAATTAGTCATATTGTATGATGAAAACATATTTAGACGAATAATTTGTTGTCAGAATATTAAAAAATAAATGGTGTGAAGTAATGAATAGATAAATAAAAGAATCAATGAAAAAAATCAGTGTTGTATATGAAACATTTTGTCATTGGATGTCTGAGCAATAGAATTTTCATTCAGTTAAAAAAATTTTCAAATGCATTGGAATATTTTGTGATATATCATCACATAATCGTTTCGAATGATAAATTGAAATTGGGGAGACAGAAAGAACGAAGATCAATGAATGGAGCGCAAGAATTGTGCTAAGGATAAAACTTTCATTTTAAAACGTTTCGCGACATATTTTTCAGTCAATTAAAAGAATCATCAGTCATATTGTGAGATGATAGAACGTGTTATCAGCATAAGCTCTGTGAATAAAATAGTGAAAAATCAAGTAAAAAATATTAATCAATCATGTTTGACTGGTAATAATTTTTTTACTCCTCTTTTTTTTCCTCTTCAACGAGAATGTGTAGTGGAATTTGATAAATTGATGTTGTCTCCTCTTATCGCGTGACTCAAATGGAAAGGCTGAATGTGCCACTCTACTTCCGTTTTTTTTTTCTCACGTCGGGTTGAAAGAACGTTAACGAGTATTGAACGTTTATTTGTTTTGTTTGTTAAAATGCACATAAATGTTATGTGATGAAATTTAAACTATTTCGTTTGTGTCTAGAGGAGTTATAAAAAAATGATCGACTAGAATATTTTCACTGATGTTATTTTTTATCAATAATAATTCTTTGATCTGAAATTACAGTTTGGAATTACGAATTTATCCTCATGTGACTTCATAAATATTATCAAACATTTCATTTTAACAAACAATAATTTTATGTATATTGAATTTCAGTAGTGTGCTAGTCACTTTAGTTGTTTAGTCGGCAGTGATTAATACAAGTTTTCCATGTTTTATGACAACCTAGGGAAACTTCTGTAGGAGTAATTGTTCACTGGATGGTTACGAATTCAACAGGGAAATGGCATATCACGAGTAATATACAATTTAATTAAATGCACTTGTATAAAATTCAACATCATGATAAATAAAATTTGTTAACTCCATTTGTGGACATTGATTCCAACAATTAGTTTCATTAAATTTGAAAAAAGGCACCAACGGGCGGAGAATATATTTAGCTTTGTTATTTATCTATGCAAAAAATTATTTGGAAAATTACAAACTTTAACTCTTCACAAAAACAAAAAAAAATATTCAATCAATAATAAATAATAAATGACATAAGAATTCACAAGAGATTTTAATTCAATAATTTGAATATTTACTATAATTTACAATTTAAAAGTTGCAATGAAGTTTTTTCCTGTGAATTTTCTCTCTTGTTTTTCTCCGTTTCAAATTTATCTTGTTATATTTAATTTATTATTTACCACATCAGAATTCCGACAACGTTAACAGGACGTGAGAAGGAATTTTCCCAATAATGTTTTGTTTGATCAAAACCGATAATCCGATTTCGGTAGGAAAACAGATGCAACAGGCTACAAAGGGGATTTGGAATTAATTTTTTTTTCGTTTCGGTCCATACCAATTTTGTGAAGTGGTAAAATTTTGTTCACTTTATAAATTCGAATTTGGAACCTTTTTCACACTAGCAGGAACGATAGAAGAAAAATCGTTGATTAATTCGAGGTTTTCTTGCTCTTTTTTCTTTAATTTCTCTATCTCTTCTATTTGACCCTTTGAACTCTTTCCTACCTAAACATCAATTTGCTAAATGTAATATCGAATGATTCTAAATCGATTATTCTAAATTCATCTGACGTAGCATCAAATAAATTAAATTCCCGTGGATTTTCCATATATAACTTTCTCACTAATTACCTCATACCGAATTCCATCAGATAAATAATAAACCAACGTCCAATCTCACATATACTGTCCCATCATTCTCATCCATGCTTTATAACTAAAATTACATACAGATACACACTTGCCTGTTTAATATCATTTCCACGTAGCCACATGAGAGCATTTTTAGCAGCTATAATATTTCCTCGACGTACTAACCAAGCTGGACTCTCTGTTATTAAACTAAGAGCAATTAAACTAATGCATGGTAAGATAATACCAGAAAATGCAACCGTTTGCCATCTCAATGCAGCCCCAAGGGCATAAACAAGTAGTACACCACCAGTATAGGCAGCCATTGAGGTTGTCAAAAGAAATCCACGAGTTCCTGGATCAGCAACTTCACCAACCAATACCTAAACAAAATAATATAAATATACATCCAATTTATTTTCAATTGAATAAGATTTGTGTTCATTTTTATTGCTTTAAAATTTTATTCTCTTCTGTTTTTTCTTTCATTGTTTATTTACTTGGCCAGCAACACCACACATGCCAACAGCGAAACCAGCAGCAAATCTTCCAACTAATATCCATGATGCATTTGGAGATAAGCCGATGATTAACCAACCAAGACCAAGTATAAGAGCAGTTAATTGGAGACATCCACGTCTACCAATTGTGTCTAAAATTGGTCCAGCAAATAATGAACCAACTGGTGTTGCTAAACTGTGAATGGATGCTGTAACAATAAGACAATTAATATTGTGTCATAAGATTGGTCATCTGTTATTTGTGTTAGATTGCAATTGCAATTGGTTATGAGCACATTATTTTGTGTGATTCATTTATTCCAGTAAAAATTTGTCAATTATGTAGAATAAAAATGATGAAATACTGGAATGAATGTGAATAATAAAAGTTATCTTTGAATCAACATATTTATTTCTGATAATATTTCCAAAAACAGTTATTGGTTTGATGAATAATTACTCAGCAATTAATTACGTTTGCACGAGCAGAAAAACTCCTAAATTTTTCGTTATGCGAATAAAGTTCTACTTCAAAGAAAATAGTGTATGAAGAAAAATTGTTTCTTACAAAAATCCATAGAAATTTTCAACCTTTCATTAATCAACAACCTTTTGTATTATCCCAAATCAAAATTTCTCATCTTCCTCATTCTTCATCCTCAAATCCATTACGTTAAAAACCCAGATCGAATAAAAAAAGAATCAAAAAAAAAAAAATATCAGTTCATATCAGTAGCTCCTCTTTCATCGAGACAAAAATTCCAACTCTCCTCAACAGCTCATCGAACAGTTCCCCTTTAATAAAATTTAAAGTATTCTCTGTGACTACTACCAACAATAACATAGAATTGAAACCATCCTAACTTAAAATTTTATCAGTAACGATTGTTAGAACAAATTCACCAAAGTTAATTAATCAGCGATAATCAATTTTACATTTCATATCCCCTGGATGAATAATTCAATAAAAAACAATAAAAGTATACCAAAGTATGAACAATCCATGTACATCCATATGCATAGATACATTTAAATTACAGACATAACACTTGTAATTCAATTTGTCAATGCACCTGACCCAGATTCCGAACATCAAAATAAAACTTCGCAATTGAAATATTACACCACGTTTTCATTCTATCAAAATGCTCATATGGTCAATGTCTATATGTAGATCCATTGACGTTATACACCTCCATATCTTCATCATTTATTCCATTCATTCATATGTGTGAGTAAAAATCTCTGATGACATTTGTCAAATGCAAGGCTATGAAACGTTTCGTCGACATTGAGAAAAAGATGAACACGATTTTGATTCATAAATTGCCCAATCACTTGACAAGGTTTCCAATGAATGTCGATAACAAAAATAATAATGTAAATATCACAACAACAACAACAATGAAACCTGTATTAATATATTGGTCATCGTCTTATTAAATGTTGATGAATGGCAATGAAATGAATGTCTTTGTTTATCTATTTCTTTGTTGTCGTTGATTGATATTGGATCAGATTGTTGATGCAGTGAAAATATTCTGTGCACGTAAAGAGAAAGATGTATTCATTGATGATCAATTTCATGTATAATAGGCTTTGCTGTAATGTCATGGAGGCAAACTAACACGTAATTTTCGGATAATCTGTTTTCTCTGTAGTGAAGTAAAATCTCTTGATACTATTTGACGTTGCTGCTTGTTAGTTACTCAACTCACGTATATGGGTTCGTGTTTCAGATTAATTACATTATCTGGCGATGTGGTGTATGAAGTTTGGATGCAAAATAGTGTAATGTGATAGGAAGAGATTAGAAATGGGTTGGATTATTTATTTTAATTTTATTTTCTGAGGATTAATATGAAAGTGTAGTGATTTGATTTGTATTGTTAATGCCTCAGTTGACAAAAGGGATTCTTTTGTTTACTGTGACGTTATATTTTAGTTGGGTTCATTGGAGATGGCACGGAAATAAATCTTTATATTTTGAATTTAAATGTAAGATCAGTTTATCATATTTTTTGCTTTTCAATTTTTGTTTTTGTTCTGCTCAGTTGCATAATTTATTACAAGGCCATTGACCACAGAGGAGTGGCTTTTGCTCTTGTTTTATTATATTTGCATTAAGAGAAATGACGCAGATTCATTATAATATTATTCGTCCTTGGCTTTCACGATTTCTAAAAATAAATATGAGGAAAAATCGTCGAGGAATTCCGGGCGTTTTTTTTTTTCCTGTTACTACTGACAATAGTGTTAACATAAGAACCAGAAGAGCATTGCATAATGATATCTCACTTTAATTATCAGGATGAACTTGGACTGTTTATCTGGTTTTTATGTTTGTAAAATCTTTGGAATTTGTATGAAAAAATTTATGTCCGGAATTTTTCGAAGGTTTTTTTTTTGTTTTTATATTGAAGAATTGGAAAAATTAAATTTTGAGGATGACGTGAATGAGAATAAACATTGAAGAGAATTAATTTTGGAAAAAGATATATTGAAAATTCATTGTCACAACATTGAATTAAAGTTGCGAGCCATGAAAAATTATTTAAAATCTTGGAACTTATATCAACAATTGAATTTTTGGAATATAAATTTCTATTAAATGATTTTGAATAAGAAAAAAAAATAACAGAATTATCAATGATGCAAAATGTTTGTAGAAATATTCTCCTCTTTCAATTTGCTGAAATACTAAAATTACTTTTTCAAATTATTGAAACTGCATTGCACAGTTGTGTTAAATTCTTCATAGGATTTAATTTTAACTTTGAAATGCTCAATATTTAATATTTATTTGTTTGTATATATTGAGTGAATAGAATTAACTTTAATAAAAGAACAACATTTGAAATGGCACTCGGTATTTCAATGTGTCTTATAACAATAGCAACAATAAAAATCTTTGTGACTCCTATTCAATCTTAACACCGTAATAAAATACATTCACATATTTAAGTGCTTGTTTACGATGTGATAAAGTTCTGATCCGCCCTTTTTTTTTCATACATTTCAACTAATTTTTATTTATTATTCAATCAGTAATGCCTTTCAATATAATGAATTCTTCTAGAATTAATATAAAAACAATATTTTCATGAAGAAGTAAAGTAAAGTACGAGAAGGTCGATGAATCCTTGCACAAAAATGAATGAATTATCCTAAATTTGTTTCCCAACTGGCGTCCACCATATTTCAAGAACTAATTTTCGTATTGAATTGGTCAAGGATTCAAAAAAATTGTCTAGAAATTATCTACAGTCCTAACTAAAATGATCAAAATTTGTGTTGAAATAAGTAAATTAAAAAAAGAATTAGAATTAATTCACCTTTCATTAAGTTCTTCAAACTTCTATTCAAAGTATTTTTATCATATAAATTTTTTTCTAACTACATTCCCTGAAAAAAAATCCATAACTAAAAGTATAGACACAATTAACTACCCAATTGTAATGTCCCTGTTTTCTCTCAATAAATTATACACTTATTCGTTTAATAACTGACAGTTGCTAATTTTCCTTACCTAAAATGAATTTTTCAATTAATCTGAACCTCAACCACTAAATTGTTTCTTCACGTCTGCATCAAACACAAAACTATAAACGTTAATAAACATTCATTTCTCTACGTTTCAATAAATTTTATCTATTTATTATAACAATCATTGTTATAATAAAATGCGCAAACTGACCGTGAGTTACATCAAGATGGAAATTATTTAATGAACAAAATATCTGGGTCAGTTGTACAATTACGCGATAAGTCATAAATGAATTGCACGCTTGTATGAAACTATTTCTATATATACATAACATAAATGTGAACGACATAACAAGACACGATTGAGTTGCATATCTACACATGGGCGTCATGAAAAAATCAAGGCCAACGTTTGCTCATGAACCTCTCTGACGTCGCGTTGTTCGCATCGGTCCTTGAACTTCATTGTATATATTTATCACTCGGACATTTCTTTGTATATCCTAAACGACCAATACTTATTTTTATAAACAAACCATTGGAATATTATTAATTAATTGAATTAAATTAATGAAATTATTTGTCATAATAATTTTGAGAGTAAATAATTAAATAAGAATTACAATGAAGCAAATTAGAAAGTCTTTAGACAATTGTAAAATATTTACGAAAGTCATCGAACATGTTGTGAGTTATCTGATGGTGTTGAAAAAAAAAAAAATTCTGAAAAAGTGTAGGTGAAAAATGTAATTAAGACGCAGTGCAATAAAATATCAATAGAAGATAAAAAAAAAGTCACAAGAATATTCCCATGTTGATTCAATAAAGTGACTGTGATATTACTGAAACAATTTTTAAGAGATGGAAAAAGTCTGGTAGTTTTGTGATAATTATTGGAATTTATATTCCAATTTGTATAAGTGAGTATGAAAATACAGCGGAAATTTTTATTGATTTTTTTTCTATTAGTCTAATGCAGCTAGATAATGAGAGTGCAATGTAATTTCTCTTCTTTTTCTCGTTAGATAAATTCTTGAACTCTTTTTTTTTCTGTTAATGTTCAAAGGATGATGTAGATCTTTCTTTGTCATAAATTAAATGAAGAACATTTAGATAATGTTAATTTTATATGAAATTTTTGAAAAATATTTGTATGACAATGTGTAACGAAAACTGATAATTATTTTTGTTGTGACATCCATTGTTAAATGTATCATTTGAATTGTAAATTTTGAATACGTCTGATAAATAATAACAATCACTGTGGGAATTTTGTAACAATTTTGGAAAAACTTTTGTGACAAATTTTGATGCAAAGTTTTTTTTATCATTCTGTATTTGTACCAATTTTTTAGAATTAAAAAAAAGTGGGTTAACAATGGTAATGACAGTTAATGAATGGAATAATTGGACTGCATGAACAAAGTTAACACCAATCAATATTGAACCACTAAATTTGTTGACGACACGTAAAGAGCTTTATGTATCGTTATAAACGTGCGAATTTGATATTCGTAATGATCAAGAAGTTTCTAAACACAGTTTGATACTCAGTATTGCATTATGCCACACACTCATCGAATTATCAAACTAAATATGATTATGAAATTTGCAATAAATTGGTTTGTATGAAACTTTTCATATTCTCTTAAATTACTTGACCTGGAATTTTAAACGAAATTCCTTCGATGGCGTATAGAAGTTCATAAAGGGAAAATATCAGAGAAATTGAAAAAAAAAAAAAATGAATATTTTCCAATTAATAGTTAGGAATAATCAAATTAGATCAATTTTTGAGTACATTTAATCGTCTGATGTGAAATATTTTGATAGGAAAAATGTTCTATTTCTCAATCTGAATAAAAAATCAATTGAAAGTCATTAAAAATATTCAAATTTGGTGGAATTCTCCTACGTGATTTGTTTTGTAAAGATGAATCTTACTGAGAAATGAAGAATTCTTATCAATTCTACAGATCCACCAAACGTTCATCATAAAATTAATACTTCATCAAATTAATAATAAAAAATCTACAAAAGACTCTTCAACATTAATTCCATATCCAACCCTATTTTTGAACAATGAATTTAAGAAAATGGCCATAAAATTCGTCAATTGAAATCTGAAACTTTCACAATTCCTTTCAAGTTGAAATTCTTCATTATGAAAATTCAATTTCCACCCTGGATGAGGTTCGCAGTCTTTACAATTAATTATAAATTGAATATTCATAACAAAATATTATTGCACAAAATAACAAAAGAAATTTGTATATTCATATTCATGACGTTTGTCGAAAAACAGTGAATCAATTTCAACTTCAATGACAAAGTGATCTTCATAAATTGAATGAGAAAAATTCACAAAAGTTTTCACAATCATCAATACAAAATTCTTGTGTATTATTTTCAATTATTTATAATAATCATTCTGCTACATTTTTAAATTTTATTTATAGATATTTTCCATTCTGTTCATTGAATTATAATTAAAAATAACAATTAAACTTACCGATCCAAGAGCCCATGCTTTCATCGATTCTCAATGTGCCATTCATTTCAGATAATTGTGGTAAAAGAACAGCACTGTAACCAATGGGCATTCCAATGCCTGTGGTCAACATTAGTACAGCACCAGCAACCATGCACTGACAAAAAAAAGGAAAAAAATTCAAGCAGAATAAGTATATAAAATTAAAATTCATCTCTTTGCTATTCTTCCTTTTTTCTTTCTTTCTTTTTAATTTTGTTAACCGCATTAAAAATTAACATTAGCAAATAAAAAAGAACATTTGCACGTAACGAGTGTGGAAGTCAACTGTACTTTTGATCCTGATAAAAGAACTGGATGAAAAAAAAAAGAAGAAAGTTTTATTCGCAACACTCTTTCTTCCTCATGTACTCCCCTTGCGCTCGTTAAAAGTTCACTAAAAGAAACCACTTTAGCGCAGGACGAGTTAAGTGAGCCTCGTGCATTCACTCTATTTTCCTTTATCTTTTCTGTGCGTTCACAAGAGAAATCAGAGCAAAACTTATGTGTGCAAAAAAAAAAATAATAATGAAACGAAAAAAATAAATAAATAAAACAATTTTTATTACTATCTTTTTATCATTTGTTTTTTGGTAAAAAGAAATGCAAAGTCTGGAATATTGTTAAAATATTTAATTTCAATTCATAATAAAACTCACCTGTGCGAATATACCACGACGATTTGATTTGTATTGCGGTGATAAAATTTCATCGTCATCTTCATCGTCATAAAATATTTTCGCATTATTATTCAATGCGTTATTGTCATTGTTGTTTGATTCAATGTTGCATTTCTTTGTTCCGATTAAATTTGCTGGATTTTGCGTTAGAATATTAACCGAATGATAACTCAACATTGATTTATTCTCATCGCTATGGCATAATAATGAGTTAAACAATAAATAATAAAGTTTAATTTGTACAAATTAATTGTATGAAAAGTGAAAAAAATAAATAATAGAATAAGAATTGTATACAATTTATTTATTTTTATTGTTTACGAACCATTTGCCCAATGCCATTTTCATTCAAAATATTTTCTGATAATAATTTCCTAAAATTCGGGAAAAGGAAAAAAAGAAACAAAACAGGAAGTTCAACTGTCAAGTCTCCTTTGTGTAATCAAATTAATTGTGCAATATTATTATTACGACTGTTCAATTGTCGTTGCGCCATAGGAACATTTATTCTATTCCACCTTTTTATTTTATTCTCTGTTGTCCCCTCTATTATTAAATAGTCAATTAATAAACGCTATCACTTTTCCCATACGCACACCAAATAACTACCCAAAACAAATTGCATTATTAAATCTTGAATGAAGTTAATGAAGAAAAAAATATTGGAATAATCATGAAAAAAAGAGAAAAAGATTTGTATTTTCTTATTTGGAAAAATGAATTAAATGAATTTGCCAACCTCTGTCACACGATTGTCGTATGGAAACTGAAGTGAATTATTATGATGACGGATGCTTTTATAAGCTACAGACACACATATACATTGGGGAAGGAGAGTGTTGTCCCCATGGTCCTCGGCTGACAGACAAGTTGTGCGTCATCAAATAACATATGAAATAATAGCGAACATAACCGTACAATTGCGTGGCGCGTGCGATAAAAACTTGGTAACTAATCATACATTCATCCTTTCATCACTTTCTTCATCTTGTTTAAAAAAAAATTTTCATCAGTTTACATGTTCAATTAATCAACAAATTTTAGTATGAAAAAGTTACAACTCATTCAGGCACGAATAATATGCAGAATCAGTTCCTCATTGTCGATAAGAGTTCACGCAAACAATTTGGTAGAAAATAAATAAAAGTAAAATTGTTTGATTTAATAAAGATTGTTGATAATGTCAAGGAAAATTCTCACATTTTAAAAATGCATGAATAATTGATAACCTTGGATGGTTGGTTTCACAGTTGGATCTATTATTATGATTTGACCATCAAAAAATATCAGCGACACGAGAAACGTTTTATTCCCTTCTTGTGTCTTCACCCTTTCCCCTCTCATCTATAAATCCATTGGTTGGGGATAACCTTGACCTGCTCTATCATTCTAGGCGAATCATTTGACAAGGACGCAGATTCAACTTGACCGATTGTGATGATAAGCAACGACGAAATGAAGAGAAACTGAGTAAGTGAGAGAAACTGTTATCAACAAATTTACTTGGACATTAATGTATAAATTTTTTTGGTTTCATGAAAAGTTCAATGGGACTGTGGAGGATTGTTGGATCCATCTGTTTATTCCAATTCTCATTTCACACTCTTGATCGTCAGTTGAGTGAGAAAATGGGAAGGATAAAATTAAGAGTGAAATGATCATATTCACATGGCCATAGATGTCCACATCAAAGTTTGCCAATATGAAGAGAGTGATGGGACAACTTTTAATGTTTCATTATATTATAAACATCCATTTATTAATGAACTGCATCGTGTCATGAGGTATGAATCTATTCTGAGATTTATGATAATGAACCATTAAAAAACATTCGGACTTTTTAGAAAATAAAAAATGGACAGGAAATACAAAATAGGTATATATACCTGGAATGATGATGAGCAATCAAAAATTTGGAATTCATAAAGTGATAAACGATGAATAATTTGTTATCGAGTTGACGAACCATTAATGTGATGTCAAGCAACAGATTGACAGACATTCAGGTGGAAATGAGAGTGTCACAACATGACAGAATTGATTGCAAATTTTAATATATCCAACAATTTTCAGTACATCACGTAAGGATTTATAATATTTCGTATCATTATTCATGTCAAATATTTCTGAATCGAAGAAATTTATCGAAATCACACGCAATATATCATAAAAAGAACGAAACAATCCAACAACTATAAGACTCCCAATGGAGACAGAACAAGAAGTTTTGATTCGGAATGAAGATTTTGCTTCTGGTCAGTGTGAACAAGAAGAATCAAGCAAGAGTTCAAAAGTGTCTTCAACCTTGGTATAATAAAAGTTGAATAAATCCTACTTCGGTACAGCAAGCACCATCAGTAGACGTAGTTCTTCCTAGACACTCACGTGGAAGCTGTAATGTGTTCCGATCCGTGAATTATGTGGATGTGTACCATGAATACGAAGGAAAAATTCAAATGCAAGGTATAGAAGTAGAGCAGCTTTATTCATAAGTTGGATGATAAGTGGAGTATGATAAGATTTATGTGACTGGAAAAATGCAGGAAACAGTTTATACAAAATTTATGCAATACTAAAATGGATACAAATATTCCACGAAGTTTCACTTCCGTTTATTATTGAAGTGGTTGAAATAGTTAATTGTAAAGTAGGAAAACTAATTCATGAACAGAGCAATAGTGAAAATAAATGAGGGGAAACAATGTAACAGTGACGAGGGAGAAAACAAAAACTAAAGAACGAGAGTTTGAGTAAAATTATCTGTGACTTCGAATTTATAATATGTTTATTTTGCAAATGTTTGAAATAGTTTCATGTCTATATATAATAAATGGGAAAAAAGTCATTCCAGCAGGCCAATTCCAATGTCATTCATCAGAATTATTTTATTGTCTTTTGTAAAGATAACAAAATTCATCATAGATAAGATAGGTCAAGATCTTTACTCGTTGTTGTGATATGAATGTTATTGCGATTTTAATCTTTCATGTCAGTGTAAACAGCTGCTGAGAACAGATAACGGCGCCTCTGGGTTTGTTGAGTAATCAGGAAATTTCGTTTGCTTTGATCTTGCTCTTTATCTTATATCAACTACAATTATGTTAGCTGTATCTTTGACTGATAAACATTTTGTCGACAGTGTGTTCATTATTTCCTCAGTATCTTCAAACTTTGTCATGCTTTTCAGCATATATTCTGGAAGTATTTCTATTTGGATACTTTACAAAGTTCCCAAGAAAATGAACAGATCGAAATCATCCGGTTACCACAATATACTGCCACGAAAATTACGACTCGACATTCTTCACTGCATTTTTTTAGATTGAAAATAAAGATACGATAAACGGTGTTGAAATTAGTTTAGTTGATGATTTTGGGTAGATGATTGATTTAACAACTCAAATTGTATATTCTGAAGCATACTCGAATGTACTAATTTTAATGAAATATCTACAGATATGAGTTTTGGTGCCAAAAATTCAGCAGAAGTATCACCACATCGAACATAAACACCAACATCTCAGACTAGTGCTGTTGGATCAGTCACAACATCTTGAAGATCAATGAAAGGTACGACATTTTAGCTAGCATCTTTCCAATCTGAAGTTTAAAACTGCAGCAAGAATTCATTTGGTTCACTGATCTTGGAATTTTTGATAGTGTCCCTAATCAGAATAATATCCATTCCAAATGGAATACAGGTCTGGAGAAATACATCCGAAGTGTCTCTTTTGTGTTCATGGAAGTATCAGGCGTAGGGTAATTGAACGAAGTGATTTATGAATAAATTTCGATCGATACTTCTGGAATTCATTCGTCATCAACATAAAAATCCAGGTGAATCATTCATTCATACATTGATGTAATTGCCACTATCATTATAATCATGATCATTTTAATTAAAATTTCGTTGTTACAATTAATCTACTTGAATTCAGATTGGACTGTTCAACTATTTAAATTTTTATTCGAAGTACATTCTATTTATTTATTTTTGATTGCTTGAATGAAACAATGATAGATAAATTAAGTCATAATGTTATCTGTTTTTTTGGGACTTTCATGATTTTGTTCTGATCAATCTCATCAATCATTTCAGACCTTTTGTGTGATCGAATAAAGTACAGGATTAAGATGTTATCATCGACCCCTCAATGATACAAAATAGTACAATAAGTTTTCTTGTATGTTGTTCTTTCTGCGAACTACAGAAATAATATATGACATGGAAGACAGTGCATGAATCTATCCAAAACGTAGATTTTTGCGGTGTGCAGTCACTTTTTCGGTGTTTTCGGTAGATTGCTGGTATAACTTCGCTCCATTATCTATAGATATAAGTTTTGGTGCGAAGAATCCACCAGAAGTACCACCATAACGAACATAAAGGCCAATTCCTGCGACTGGTGCTTGCAGGTCAGTATAAACATCTCGGAAGTCTATGAATGGTACGACATTTTGGCCCGCGTCTTTTTCCCAATCCGAAGTTTCAAACCTTAATAAAAATTTATTAG
>JAPYZF010000718.1:0-20415 GCA_030523045.1 Meteorus cinctellus
ACATCCATACCTATTTCATCATTCTTGTATCAATTATTCAATCGAGTTACTATTCTGCATTCTCATATTTCACAATTTCATCATTCCAATTGTATTCATTGTTATTTTTCAAAACGGGTTTTATGCCTAGAACTTTCCCGTATTTTTTTGGGTGTAATTATATCGAATCATTCACCCAACAACAAGTTTTATTATTTATCTCCTTCCCATCCTTCTCCTAATTGTTCACCAACACTAATATAGTTTTTAAATATTTAAATTTAAAAAAAAAGAAAACCTTTTAAATACTAGGGAATTCTGCAAATCAGGGTTTCTTCCCTACACTTTTTTTAAATGATCATGTATAGTTGACTTTGGTATAGAATAATTTTTTGCTGCTTTTCCTATAGTTAATTTTTTGCTCCTTTCATCTCTTATTGCACTTTCTAAATTGTTCAAATCATACTTTTTCTCAATTTTTTTTTTATATTTTCGAGCCATCTAAAAAAGCAGCAAGATGAAAATAAAAAATTGTACTATATGATAATCGACGTGGGGTAATTGCGAACATCCGAGATTACCCCACTCAATTCGTCCGCCAGTACCCCACAACGTCAAATAATAAAAACTTAATTTTTCTTAGAGGTTAGGAATGAATTAAAATAAACATTTATATCAAACTATTTTCCTCAAATTCTATTTAACACGTCATAAATAAATTATAATTATATCATTTACGTGTACCGAGAATTTAACGAATCTGTACACGCTAAAAATTACATGCAAAAGGATGGAAATATTAATTAATATTCATTTCAAATAATATGCAGAATCAGAACAGTTGACTTATTGTCTGATAGTTCGTATACAATAACCTACAACTCCATGCAAAACCAAACATAATTTTTTTTTTCTAAGGTACTAAAACCGGGGTGTTCGGAATTGCCCCACATCCGCGATTACCCCACTCTCCCCTACTCGAATTCTTAATCTATATTTGAAAGAAATTAATTTCTATGCATAAAAATGAAGCGTGTAAGATTATCCGGATGATTTATAAAAAAAACACTATTAGAAAAAATTTCAAGAGGAAAAGACTTTACTTGCATATTATGAAAAGAAAAAAAAAAAAGAAAGTGATGACAGTGAAATGTGTTGTATAAAAGGAAATAGAATTATAAATATTTCGTATTTATTAAAGCAGATGGTATGTATAAAATGTAATAATCGTTTACATTTAGAATTTATAAGAGATGAAGGCTGGCATCAACTTTCAAAACTGAAATCGGAAAATGTTTACATATTAATCACATACATACATCGAAACGAATTTATGGAAAGAAAAGTGCAAAAGCTTTCTTCGATGTGAATTTTCGTGCTGCTCTAGGTATATTTTATTCATCTCAATTTATTGTAATAGATGTCTCAAATGTAAAGAATAAACTTGATTTTAGCACGATCCATTGATACGTTTTTTTTTGAAAATGTAGATATTCCACAACCCACTTCCAAACCTTTGAACGCTGCTGAAAATCAGATGGGACCAAAGATTTGTATCAGCGGCGACCGAAAGCTTTAGAAAAGTTATCGAGGAAAAAAAAGCGCTCACAATTGCAGAATTAGCAGCATTAGAGTATAGTGAAACATAAAGAATGATTGTTCAAAACGGATATTCGATCTTTGATTGAAAAAAATTATTGCATGATGGGATAATTTATTGTTGAAAAATTTTATTTTATCATTTTTTGGTAAAATAAAATTGTATTTCATTTAATAAAAATTTTTCCATTTTATATTAATTATTATTTTCAGATATTTAGTAGAAGGTGTAAAATGCATGAACTAATTGTTTATTGTAGTGTTAATCATGGTTCCGAGTTTTTCTTTGAAGTTCAACTCTTTTTCAGTTTCCAAAGTTTTAAAACATTTTTATTTACAGTTGTCGTTCTTGTGATATTCTTCAGATTAGATTTATTATTATTTGTTTTTTTATCTCCGTGTTGTTTTATGTTTTATGTTTTCTGTTGCATGTATTGTCCGTATATAGCTCTATCTGTCGTCCCTATGTACTTCCAGAAGCAAAAAAAATACAACGTATCATAAGTGTTGCGCTAATTGGTCAGGAAGTTCCAAAGCAATGAAAGCTGCTATAGGTGTCAAACTGATGTTAGAAAATAAATTATTTGAAAAAGCTAGAGTTGAAGTTGGAACTTTCATCGGTGATGATGATGCTTGTACATATTCAGCTGTGCAAAGGCAAGCCTCTCATAAAATATTGAAATTGTTTAATGGAAATCATGTGAGGAAAAAATTTTGATTTGAACTTTATAAGTTTAGCTCAACTTATAAAGAATTGAATGCTGTGGTTATTCCTCATTTAGAAAATTGTTTCTATTATGCACTAGATCAGCACAGACATGATTGTGAAGACGCTAAAAAGGCTTTGTTAAACATTGTGAATCATCTGTATGGTGATCATAATAATTAAAAATAATGGAGGTTGGTGCAAAGCTAAAGATAATCTTCATTACGTTTATAAAAGTTTACCGAAGGGTGAACCACTTCAAAATCAAAATTTAACAACAGCTTTGACTAAATGCTTAGATATATCGAACTGCAGCAGCTTGTCAGAAAAATTTAGGGGTTTCTCATATGACGGAAGTTATTATATGGCGGTTGGTTTGCCAGTAAGTGAAAGTATGGTGAAGTACTTATCTAGGCATGATGTACTACGTGAAAAACGAGCTGCTAGACAAAATAGTGTAAGTTTTAAACATACACGTTGTCAAAAGAAATTGAAAAAGCAACGTAAAACACGTGACCAAGAGCAAAAAGGAGGCATTTCTTATCAGTCAGGCGATTTTCATATTCCCGATGATTTGAAAGATGGTGAAAGCTATACAGCGAAAGTCTTTTCGTAGTTGTAGCTATCGAGACAACAAGTTTTTATGAGACAGCCGATATTATCCAGATAGCTGCAACGCATGGTACTCAAGAGTTTATCAGATATATGTTTCCTGTACAGCGCATTGACAATAAACCTAGCGAAGTCAACGGGTTTTCCGTGATTGATGAAACACTCTATCAAAATAATTCAATAGTCGCAACTACTCCACCGTTAAAAGTAGTTGAAGAACATTTACAATTTATCGAATCACGTAGTCCAAGAGCTTTTTTAATCGGGCACAATATCATAAAATTTGATGCACCATGCATCATTCGATGGCTGATAAAATTTAATTTGTTCAGTCGATTTCAATGGCTTGTTTATGGTTTTATTGACTCTATTCCATTGACAAGCCAAGGAATAATAAAAAAATTAGAAGACCTTGCGAAGACATTCGGTTATGGGAAATTCGGTGCTTGGGAAAGGTACTTCAACCGCTCAAGGTAAGATAACGCCTGTCGTCTCTTCGAAAAAAATTATTAATATTAATACAATCATTAATAATGAAAATAATGCGAAAACTGACGTAGGTTCTTCGAATGATTTGGAAAATTTGATATCTCAATCGGATTCTGAATCTGATTTAGAGCAATGTAAGTGTGTAAATTACGACTGGGATTCTAACGTGGAGGTTGAAGTGGATGACTGAAGATCTATTGTTGCATGCTTAGGTCAGTCATATATATTATTTTGTGCATTATATGTTTTTTGTTTATGCGTGTACTATTCTCTCTAATTTTGCATGTACTCAAATGTCTAATAATTTTTTTATATATTTCAGAAAGTGTGAAAAACGTAATTTTTATCTCATTTCAATACATATATTATTTTGTTTGAAAATAAATCAAAAATTATAACAAATATTATTTGAATTCATTCATGTTCAATACCCTTCAATTGTTATACCATTTATAAGTGCATTATACATAAACTCATAAATCTAGTTTCTATTCCAATTCGGCATGCATAGCGGAGCTTTCATTTTTCCCTAGTAACTATTGAGGAGAGAATATCTCCGAACAACAACAGAGATAGAAGCTAGTTGATAATATTGAACAATTAATTAAACCAAAGGATGTGGGAAATCACTCTGAATTTTTTTTAGTGTACGTTTAAAACATTGTTCTAGCCATTAAAGAATTTTTTCCGAGGTCAATTTCGCCAATTTTCAACAAACCCTTAATTTTCGGAGTTATTGAACAAACACACATACAAGAGCTCGTGCATTTTTGCATAACTTTAATCAATTTTATCTCTTAAACAATGTGGTAGAAAAATGTGGGGTAAAGTTTAAGGGGCCATACCAGTGTGAATGCTGGATATTTGGGTGATTTTCGGAAATTTTTTTACAGAAAAGTACTCAATGAAATATTTTGGAAAATTGTGAATATTTGGCTATATTAAATGTGAATTCCATGATTTTGTCACGTAAAAATATCGATATATCAGCAACTTATGCGCTGTCTTCGGAGATGCCAAAAAAAAACTCCTCCACTGCGGCCATATTTCCGGACAATGGAGTAGATGAAAGTGAAAAAAGAAAATATATCGTTAAACTACAAGGTATATCCTGTACAATGACCTACGATTTTCGAAAAATATCAAAATCTAATAAAATGGCATGGTTACCAAAAAAAGTCCGTTTTCTTGCCAAAAAAATGGTCGTATTTTCAATGCCAAATTGCCAATTTTGATCCAATCAGAAATATCCTACGTCATCGTAGAGTCAATATATTTAAGAGTTCTTAGTCCAAATTTAAAGTCAATCAGATAATTACTCTTTGAGTTACAATGTCAGCAAATTTGAAAAATCTCGTTTCGAGAAAAACGCGTTGAAAGATTTAACTATTGATCGCCTTCAAGCGGATAGGGCATTCTTCACCTACGAGCGGTCGCTCTTTAGAGGGCTGCCATTTGGAGAGTATTGGGCATACGGCCGTGAAATTTTGACAGAATATTCTTCAAACTATAAACTTTCCAAAAATGAAAGAAAAATTGATTTTTTGAAAATTTCACACTGGTATGGCCCCTTAAATGATTTGGCTACCAAATTACCTTAAATTCCAAAGTTCAGCTCGAAATTCAATATGAAAGTTTTAATCCGAAATTCAGTTACCACAACGTAATATATTGGTAGCGGTTGATCCCTACGTCTCGACGTTATAACCAATTTTCGGGCACACTGTCGTTGTACTGGAAATCAGTACAGTCAATTTAAGCAGATAGACATATATTTGGTTGCATCACATACTTACATAACACGAATTAGGGTATTCAAAGTTGAAGCTCACACTCAGTTATTCCGTAACGACTCTCAATTCGCAGAGGGGTACATGCATAGCTCTCATGGACAGAGTAATCCCAATTATGCTGGATACATAATTATTTCTACTGTTCGTAATTACAGGGAATCTTACTTCTTACCTTATAGAAGTTACTATGTCACTCATGAAGTTTTCATTCTACGAAACTGGAATGATACATCTAACAAAAAAATCAGCGACTGATTCAGAGTCAGTAACTGGCTCCCTGATCCCACATTTGTGAACGCATGACAAATGGAAATTTATACTATCGTCATAATGAAATTTGTTAGCGTGAAACAATAACACGTTGAGGTGATCTTGTAATGCGATCCGCAGAACCTGCTGCAAATGTAGCTACATATTGATTTCACTGCTGAACTTTACTTTGTGCATAGTTGTTCTTGATATCACCCAAATTGTGCTCCAATTCGAAAGTCATTTGAGACTGATAGATTGAGATGCCCTGGTATTAACGGCGATCAGGACTAACTCGGAAATTGTGAGGCTCTACTTGAATCGCAATCATAGAATTCGAGATATCGGGAATAGTGTAATAGGAATTCAGTGGGATTCTCAACAGAAAATCGAAAACGAAAACTGGACACAAAGCAAGCGTGCAGTGATAATCCAATGTATTAATCCTTAACTGAGAGATCAGGGTCTCCACTGTATGCACTATTGAGCGAAATGTTCTAATTTCGATTTATTAATATCAGCACAATGGTAATAGTTCATGATTTTTTTCGATTTCTCTCCTATGACGGGCGTTCGGGAAATGATTTCCGAGATCAACATTCCAAAAGTGCAGAAGTCATACAATGCGACGCGCTTTCATATTACACACAGAAAATTTAGGTGGGCGACCTTCCGAATCCCCCTAAATATAAATTCTGCAGTACGATTCTCATGCCTCAGCACCTATTTATAATACTGACGGAAATATCTAATTTTTCGGGCACCTTATATATAACATCATTCATTTGCAATTTATCAACCTCACATGAATATGTGAGGACTCAATGATAGTCGATTCAACCTCGTATATCTACTACACTAGCAGCTTAACAAATGCCAAATTCCTATAACTCCTGATCAAACGCACGATTTATGACTGTCAAACGATCATTCAGTTTTTCATGAAGGAAGATAAAAATTGGAGACTTATGCGGACCGCCAATAAATATCTAGCAATATCTCAACAGACGGAGAGTGGATGCGTTTTCATGAAAAGTATATCTTTCACTTTTGTTTTCCGGCGCTACTTGGACAAATTGGAAATTTTTTGATATGTATGAGTTTGCTCGGAAAAATAGGATCAATTGCTGATTGATTAGTCCAACATATTTTCAAAGCGAATTTTATCCTGCTTTATTCAATTTCAAACGAATTTTCATGTGATTTTGTTCTCACGATATTATCCAACATCGAGTGTAAAGAAATTTTACATTATTCAATCAATTTGATTAGGACAGCGAATCAACATACAACTTTTCTGGAAGCACTTGCTAAAAGTTTCGGTCAGAAAAAATAATCAAGGATAGTCGTGTTCAATTGATGCAGGAAAGTCGATTTCCATTTTCAAACATGAGATAACTGGTGAAGTCAGAAATTCCGTGATCGATTCGAAGAATTGAATATGCACATTCTTATAATGGGCACAGTGTTTTGAATATTTGATATGTGTGAAGCCCCCAGTATCAAAGTTTACAGAAAAAAATCATTCCTTTCATCGTGAGCATTCATCCGGACAGCCAAGCACTGATTTGTTCCACACCTCTGTATGTATTCTTGATATAAATTTGTCACACTTACAGATTTGTTCACCTTCTCTTAGGAGTTGAATTGAATAAATCGGAGTGCAATTCTCATTCCTCCATGTGAAAAACTTTCACATTAATCCTGGATATGTTGAAATTATCGAGACACACTCCAAAACAGAAATATGATTCTCCGGAATAGTTTCGATTCCTAGTGTACAGGAGCATTTAGAAGTACAGAACTTTCAAACGATTTTTCCGGAACTTATTGTGATGGTTTTTGACATAGTAAGCAAGTTTCGAATTACGAATTTCGATCACGGTCAAATATGTGACATTTCAATTCTATTGCATGAAGTATATGTGAACAGTCAATAAAATACCGGTTGTATGATCGATTTTTCTATTCACCAATTTTTTTCCAGTGACACGCAAACAACTTGGAGGCAATCAGCGATATGTCGTTGACTAAGGCGAATTCATATTGATACAAAGACTGAATATATTGCACTAATATCTGGGTCGTTTGATCACGATGTATCGATGAACTGCTTACTCGAATAGGCCAAATTGAGAATTTCCGTCAACATACGAATGTTCATGAAAATAGAAGAATAGAAAAAAGATACTCTTTGTAATGGAGAAACCAATTCGTGTCAATGTTTCTTATGCGGCGCCAATTTTGTTCACCGAGTCCAATCTAGATTATACTGAGTTAGGTAGAGGATTGAAATTTCTTGAGACAAATTAAATAAAAAACAAGTAGGGTGCCTATGGCTAGAAGTAAATTTTATTTGGTAGTGCTTATTTGCAGAATCGATTTTTCATATTTGATATCAATAGGTATACATTAAAAACTTCCCGATGCCACTGACGGTTATTTATTTATGGGCATTGCCCGCAAACTGATATCTATGGAGATTGCGTTGCGAAGAGAAAGAGAAAGAGAAAGAGAAAGAGAAAGAGAAAGAGAAAGAGAAAGAGAAAGAGAAATTTATATCATTATCGCTCGGAGAGTTGCTCGGAAATTTCTATCTTCCTGTTTAAATTCTATTTTCCAATATCTTTTTCGAAAAATACTGAAAACTACTTGACCGAATTGGGCCAAGATTGAAGGGTCGAGATCTATTGAAAAATCGATTTTCGATTTTCGGGACCATTATAATAACTTCCCCTATCAGGAAGTTAAGGAGGTACAGAACGTACACTCATGCCCGAAAAATCCCAGCACGCAAGATGATACGCGTACGTCATGGAGAAAAAGTCAACTTTTTACGAGACCGTACATTCAAAACCAAGTTTTCATATAGTAGAATGCACCATTATTACCGATAATTTTATTTTATTTTTATCAAAAACGGTTCTTTACTGATAAATCAACCGTAATTGATATAAATTGTTTTGAATATCGTAATTTTGTAATATACAAAAATTATTAATTATATTGCCGAAAAATGTGGCAACACTGTAAGTGCGAGCATGTGTCGTGTGCGTACGTGAGGCAACAGATCCAACAGACTCTTCTTTACCTCACCTACACAGGGATATTCAAGCAGAGTGAGCAGAGTATACCGTGGATTTCGATGATGGAATAAATTGTAATAAACAATCGTAGTAAACCTCATATGGGCTACATTCATTTTATTATTGTCGTGGTGATCGACTGATTTATACTTCACACGTTGTGTTATTTGATTTGAAATTCCCGCTTCTATTGTCGCCGTATTACAATCCTGCGTTGCCGTCTATTCTAACCTGAACGATGGTTCATGAATTTTAAAAAATATTGCACTTTAAATGTTTGTTTTGCAGTTATTAGGTATCCTTTGAACATTGTTAATATTTTAATTGATTAAGATTATTGTTCTCTAGCTTAAATTTAGTTTTTGAAACAGCTGACACGATTTTATACGTTTATTTTTCAATACAATTGGCAATTGATCAGAGTTACTATAGTGTGACAATGTTGAATTGCGGATTTTCAATCATTTATTTTAGAATAAGTATGAACCCCACCTCTATAAAAATTTAAGGGAAGGTATATTTTATATTTTTCTATCTGAAAATTTCGTATTTGCTTCATCATTTTTGCAAAGGTTCTGTACCTCTTCAATAAATCGAACTTCTATGAGGCAGGCATATGTCATGCATGGAGTGTAAATTACAATTCGAAAGAAGGGGAAATTACATTGCACCGAGTCGGGAAGATTTTAAATATGGCATCGGAAATAAATCTCCTTATCATGCTTGTGCCTCTCTATCTTCATTGCACCTAAGGAATAAATGCATAACCTAACTCCCTTCACATCTTGCAGTACTAGCAGCAGTAGGCGCAGCAGCTATACATACGACAAGAATCTTTGCAATCGTCCCACGCGAATGTTGGAGACACGGTGAAATATTAAACCAACATGATTCATCAAAATTATAGATATAAAATTTTGCGAGTTAAAAGTGGCCGACTACGGTGAAAATGACTTAGACGAAGATGGAGATCTAAGAAGTAATATTCTCTCTTCGCCTGACTTCTATTTCCTCTCACTTTCACTTCTGACTTTATTTTCATTTTTTTCCGACTCACTATGTATTTATAGGTGGTTTTTAGGTTGCTCCATGATACATTGTTCATAAGTTGAATTGCTATTGATTTGCTTGAGGTTGATACTCAATTCAGTCTTCAGCAATTTCCGTCTCATATGTGCGTAACCTATATCCGTAACACCCGCAGTTAGAATTATCCCATATTCCAGATTCCCAATTTTCTGCCATTAGTCACCATTCATCTCTACGTTGCGCACACGGCTATATTAAATCAATTGTACCTTCACAGACTTCCCTTGTTTCACCTTCGTCATCACAGTTTTATTGTCACCCAGGTAATTCAAATGCATGAGAATGTGGAAAAAAAAAAGAAGAAGAGAAAATGAAAGCGGAAAATTAGAAGAAGCCAATAAAAGAACACCAACGCATCCTCCTTTATAAATATCTATCCGATATATACGTACACCCGATCATATATCGCAGCATGTGACGTCACAATATTAAGTGTCTATAGGTATTCCAAACTTTCGTGGACTATAACCTCCACGTACATATTCGTGCATATCTTACAAAATACGACGAACTGATGGATGTATAGTTCGGTACGGATGTTATATCGATTTACCAATAATTTCACTCTCTATATAACTCCTCTCGCACACGTTAACTTTCGGCGATTACTCCAGAAAGAATTAACACACACACACATATTACATCTCTACCAAGAGACGTCGCCCTCTTTCTATCTTATTTTTATGCTTTTTTCACTCCTCTTTCATGGACCTGAGATACATTAAATGAAGTTTCGGCTTAAGCCAATTAGTGTGTCATATTCACACGCGATTTGTTATTAGTGTTATTGGTGTAATCAGTTTTTGTACCAATCGTTTAACGTATGCATGGGCAGAGTAAGGCGCGTGCCAATGAAGTAATAATGAGTTGATTTCAGTTATACTCATTAATCTAGTTCACCCTCAATTCGCTCCATATACATGACACTGCGACGATATGAATTGCGAGAGAAAAAATCGCAGGAAAATTTACACATTTACCTTTTTTCTCCGCGAACGTTTCCTCGTCTCGTCTTCTTGTACACGCGCTATACTATGGCACAACAGACACAATCGCTAAAAGTCGCGAGACTTGGTCACAAACTCAAACTCATATACACGTATATCACTTCACTGCAGTAAGTCATGTGCACACACCAGCAACGTGCGATTTAAACTTTAAAACAGTTCCAACAATATGGCGGCTTCTATACAAGGTTGCCAATTTCCGTGTTGATAATTGTATTTCCTTTTTTTTCCATTTTTTTTTTATTTTCAGAAAAGTGACAATAGATGTATGTAACGCGCACGCGCATCGCACATATGCTATGGAGAACCGCGCAAGGCTCGTATCTTCAGGCTAGTGCAATAAGAATAAAAATAGACTTGGGTAATATGACGATGGGAGGGGATAAATGTTATGTACCACGTGATGCATTAACATGTATGATGAATTTCATGTGTGCTGTATCATCGGAGATCTTCATTGTACTCATCCAAAGGGTAACATACAAACTTTCGATAAAGTTCAAAAAATTGAAAAAACTCACCATATCATATGCTATACGTATGCAATTAACTGTCATCCTTCAGATGAATTTTCATCACTTCTTGAAAGAGAAATTCACAAAAATAACCGAAGTATTTCACTGCATGGTTCAACTACACATCTTCTTGTCAATGTCATCAAAAATTCGAAAAACCAAGTTCGTCTTGGAAACAGTGAGAATTAATAACAATGTATTTATAGAATAATTCCTTTGATAAATGAGTGATCATTTATAATGAATCTTGGTATAGTCATCTAACATGCTTTGGTTGGATGCATTTGAATTATGGAATTTATTTCTACCATGAAAAAATATATCGCTACTAATATTCAATTTTGTTTTCGTGGGCCGAGAACGAACTTTGCTTGATTTATCAACCTCGATAGGAGGAATGTTTCGCATTCCGTTTGAATCAGAGGCGGTTAAGATATTTTGTCATCATCAAATTGGAAATATTTCTTAGTAAAAATTATTTATAAAATTTGCAAGGATCGTGGATTATAACATCTTCATACGAACTTTCGTGAGAATGTTTTCCAAAGCCTGTCTCTACAAAAGACTCATTTTTGTTTCCAACATAAGACCTGCAATTCAGATTGTTAAGCGTATGTCACTATTAATTAGAACCGGGATAAAATATTGTCTATTAAAATAAACCTGAATCAAATGATTCACTACCAAACGACATAATTTCAAAACATATTAGTTTATGTATACCTATTATTAAATTCGGTGATAATTCGACGAATGTAATATTTTGGAAGTTAATTCTATAACCTTAACTTTCAGATAACGATATTCGATAGAAGCTAATTTTGATGCTGAGCTCTCTACCCAACTCAATAATCAAACATTTTTGTAGGTAGTCTACACCGATTATCACGATTCAGTTGGTTTTTAAGTTTCATTTTGAAGTATCACTCTGTATGATCTCGATGCACCCAATTATTCAAGTACTAATAAATTGGCGACGACGCACTCGAAGTTTTTTCTATGTGCAAAGATTTGAAGACAAAATGGAATAGTTTGTTGGCAGTCATTATTATTCCAACGTAATGTACAAAGAATGTGTGTGGTTTGAGCATTCAATTTCGTCATTTAATTTGCTTCATTACTGCATTGCTTTTCTACGTATGCAACAGCGAGTTCACGGGCGTGAGTAACGCCTTCAGGTGTGCCATGTTGTTCCTCGAAGTCGACGAACTTCTTAAAAAGTGTCCGCATTTTCCTGGGTGGTAGAGTTTGAACGACAGCTTTATTCAAGACTTGTCTGTGGAAAAAAAAAACAGAAATATTTCAATAACGCCTTTCGGGATGTATGCCAAATTTATTTCGGAATCAATAATTAACACCAGGTATAAATCTAGGAGAAATAAACCGATACTTTATCTTGAATATTCTCGAAGTATGCCCTTCTAAAAACATACATACAGTTCAATTTCCTAACATTCTGTGAATTGAAAAAGATATACCGAATATATTCAGAGTGCAAGTAGATTAACCTACGAATGGTCAAGTTTGATGACATTTTTTCTGAATCTTCAAGTTTTTTCTAATAGGGCTCAGTAAACCCGATTATCCATTATTGCAGGAACAGATTTACATCATTTTTCTCCGGGATCAATTATTTAATTTCCTTCTAGGCATGGGTAATAGAAGAGGAGCGATAGTTTTCAATGAATCCATTACATATAATTGTCAAATAATTCAGAAATGAAAATTGAAAAAGCAATCTATTTTTCACGATTGTCACTTCAACGTTTCCTATCAACTGGTCCATACCTTGCTGTATCGAAATCGCCAGACTTCACCAAAGAATCGACATAAGTCGACCAAACATCTATTCTCTTGGGGTATGAGCTTAAAATTTGGTCAAATAGTGTTTGAGCTCGTTCTTTATCGCCAAATTTGTTTTCAAGTTGGGCGAACTTCACCATCAAATTAACATCTGCAATTGAATCACACTTTTGAATTCCACTGTTACAAGATACTATAAGCAAGTATATATAGTTACTATCTCTATTTATACATACGTTCTTGGAGTGGCAGTGACTGGAGTGCACGTTGCATAATGTGGCGTGATTTGTCTTTTAGTCCTATTTTCAATAGGGCAGCTCCAACTTCAATCCACATTTGTGGTAATTGTTTGAATTTTCCCGTGACAGTTTTGATTACTCTTTCCAACTCAGAATGTCTACCGGCATCTGCATGGACCGTTAACATATGGAAGTAAATGTTTTTTGATTCATTCGCATTAATTGCTTGTTGGAAAACATCATTCAAACTTTCCGCAGTGCCAAATCTAGACTCAAGATTCAACCATGCCTGCCATACATTCAACTTCTCATTCTCTTCACGAAAATTGATGGTTTTTAGTGCTCGTTTAGCTATTGCGCGTGCTTTATCAATTTCAGTTGCTTGGAGGTGATACGCCATATATTGCAACCATACTATTGAACTGTCGGGGCTTGCCAATACCAATCGATCAAATTGATCTACTGAATTTGGGATTTGATTTGCAATTAATGACTTCTCACGCTCTCGTATTTCTTTTTCTTTCTGTCTCACCATTTCTCTTCTCTCGACAGCGCTTAACTTCTTTTCCTTCTTTGGTTGGTGCAACGATTCGGCATCTTCCTCATCATTACTACTTTCATTCGACGACTTTTCGATTTCCATTAGGTTAATGGTGGGTTTTGTGTCCCAAAAGAATCCACATTCAGGTATACTAAGACTTGATGTGATTCCTACCACTTTTTTATCCCCAATAATAGAATCATTCTCATTTTCATCTCCGTGAGCATCCAATTCATCTTTTTTTGTTTTCACCACTCTCCGTTTGATTTCATCTTGTGTCTTCGTAGTTTTTACAGACTCACTACGTTTTTCGTCTCTATATTCTTTTTTCCTCTCGACGCTTTCCGACTTCTTGAGTTTCTTAATCAGTAGGTCATCACTGTCCTTGGCACCATCGTTCTTCCTCTTCTTTTCTTTTCTTTTTTTTATGACAATTTTCTTTCTGAGTTCAAATGCAGATTTGATAAGACAAATAGGTAATAATTCAGTTTCATCTTTGTTTAAAACGACATAGCACCTGATTTTTTTTCCTATCGTATATGATATGAGATTAGGTTGCACGTCATTGACATGCCTACGTGATGGTAAGACGGCAAGTGTACCTCTGCCTTGGCCCTTTAATACAACAAGCACGAACCAATTGGTAACTAAAATTACTTCACCGCGTAATTGCGTTTCTAATGACGTTTGTGGCAATTTCGCCTGCTTCTCACTGATGCTATTCGCTAATATTGGCACCAAAGTAACTTCGACTAATTCGTGAATAAAATTGATCCATATTACCGTCCCTTTCACCTTATCACCAATGTTAAATGTCCCGCTATAATGAGGTGGGCGAACAATTGCCGCCACATTATTGTCTAATTTTAATACTAGGCCATAATCTGTGATTTTATCAACTACACCAGATACACGTTCACCAAGATTAATTGACGAAACAGCTTTGCTCTTGTAATACGGCTGGATTGATAGCTCCTTGAGTTTACTCAAATAAAGCGTCAATTGATCAACAGCACCAATCATATGAACTTCTTGTTCTATCGCTTCGTTCCACACATCCATTAACGAAGTTGTCAAACTAATATTCCTTTCTTTTTTATTGATATTCAAAATTTTTCCGAATAATACCTGATGTGTAAACAGAGCTTCGAGATTATCAATTCTGTTGAGAGGAACAATGCCATAAGATTTGAAGTTTTTGATAGGCAGAGCAACTGACAGACCAGTATTATTATTAATTTCCTTAATCGAACATGGTATACAATCACCAATTCGGAGTTTATTCAGATTTGTATATTCTTTATTTGGTACGAATGTTTGTGTGAGAAGAAAGTCTGGAGAAGTTGAGAATACTAATGCAGATATTTTATCGCCGGGAGCATACCTTGCCGATAAATAAGTTGCTATCTCCGAGCAAGGAGCCATGTGTCCAGCAGGTAAAAATCCAATCACATTAGCGGTGTTACGCGCATTAGAAATATTTACATATGCTCCATTTATCGAAGATTCTACCACAGTACCTTCAATAGTTTCCCCTATTTCAAATTCAGTTTCTTCTTTCACGTCGAGTGTATCTTCAACAATGCTGAGGAATAATTTTCCATCTTCCTTGTTAACTTTATCTATTTTTACCACGATAACTTGACCAATACTGTAGTTCAGAGTACCACCAGTTTTTTTAGTCAGCTTTATTGATGGAACCCATCCTTTTACATTGTTGAAAAATATTACCAATAAACCACGTTGATTAATACAAGTGATTGTTCCATTAAATTTCGATCCGACTTCCGCATCATTGATGTCAGATAATATTGGCAATTTACTATCCACTAATGACTTTTTCAATGTAAATAGTAATCCATTATCCTGTTTGTTACTGCCCAATACTCTTGCCTTCACTTTAGCCCCAGGTTGTAGTTTTTTGTTTAACTCAGTTCCAACGTCAACCACATGTTCCGGTGCAACGTCACCAAATATGTTTTCAGCCTTCACAAATATGAAACCATTCTGATTAATCCGGATGATTTCTACCGTCATAATATCACCAGGTTTAGCATTTCCACGCGCCATATATGTATCTTTCAACATATTCCGTTCCATTGAACATATATAAACTCTATCGAATATATCATAAGCAATTACACGACACTTGTGAATTGAATTTGGAATGAATTTGGACGATATTGCGTCGAAGTCGATGCCCGTTCGTTTGAACGAAACAAATCCACGAACTCCTTTCATTAAATGCAGCACTACTCCATTGGACTCACGATACAAAAATTTTGCCTTCTCAATTATCTCACCTATTTTAATTGATTCATCATTCGGCTCCGTCCATACTTCTGAAAAATATGCAAATTTGACCGTTGGCATTACAAACAATAGTTTTCCAATAATGTTTGAGCCTTGTTCATAAGATGCCAATGGTTTTCTCAAATATAACTGATTGATGTAACCAATATTTTGTTCATTGAACATCACTTGTAGCCCATTGGGCAGAATATTTTTGATGATGAGTGTAACAGGAGTATTCGGAATTATAGCATCCAGAGACTGATTATCAAGTGCTACAACAGATTTTGTGTGTTTTGATTTTGTCGATAGCTTGACAGTTGTCACATTTTCAGCTAATTTTACACTTTTAACTGCACAAAATATCTGTTGTCCTGGATTATATCGAACATTATCATCAATGTCATCATTCGACAAAAACCCACGGAGAACATTCATTCCAGTATCCACAACATACCCATGATCCTCCACACTGTTTATTGCGCATACCATTCTGCTACCTTTCTGTAACTTTCCAGGATCCAAACTTTGATTTATCAACTCTGGCTCAATCGAAAGCGTAATTTGATGCTTTTCATCTGAATTCATACGCTTCACATAACAAACGAGATAATCTCCACGTTTATATAGTACATTGAGAGGTTTGAACTCGGGAGAATTATCACTTCCACTTTCTATCAAATTTTGTAGAAGATTATTATAAGCTTGAGTGATATTGGTCAGTGGTAAATTTCCACGTAATCGCCCTGGCAAAGATATCGTTACATCATATTCAGTGGACGTGCAAACTCGTCCCAAAATTACCATACCCTCTGTCAAAGACGCGTATGTCAGACATTGCGCAGTACTTGGTACTATACATTCTTCTGAATGTAACTGTTTATCATTCACTTTTTTGCTTCTCGCTTTCTTGCTTTTGATTTTTTCTTTTTTGTCAAATAGCTGTAACAATACAAAAGCTCAGTGCAATGATCATTCAGTTGAATGCTGCTCCACAATTGCAGATTCATTTAATGGATATTTCACTTACGAAATTTGAAGACGTCCTTGTTATCGTCTTCTTGCCACCACGCGGGAAATCTTTCAGTGTCATCTATGGTTACAAAGAAAAATTTGTTTTGAAAAATATTCGGTCAGTACTCACGTGGTGTATATTCTAAGGTTATGGGCCATCACAGGCGGAATGTTCAAATCCATATTCAAATTAATTACCATGCAATGGATCTCAAACGGTTATACTTTTATTATTTAATTATTTTGAAAGGCTCGGATTCGACGGATATCAATATTTATTTGATTTAATGTACAAAACGAATATGATACATGCAAAAATATGTGTTGTGAATGAATTTGAGGCGGCCGACCATGCGGACTAAGTATATATATATAACAAACGAATTAGAATTGAGTTATGACTAACTCGTCGCTGATGCTGAAATAGTTCCAAATTTGTGGCGCTTTTGTACAGCGATCAGAACACCACGAGTGATGAGAATTTACACTCGTCGGGCAGGGTTGCCACGCCAACTCAACTTGTGATGCCAGCATCGTGTTAATTAAGTACCATTTCTATAGTAAATTTCAATGGAACACAAGGATAATTGGACATCGTAAACAAGTTTGCGCCGATTATTAATAATAGTTTCTCAAGACTTATCTAACAAAACATCGCTCCCAATTGGCTCCTTAAGAATCAGGAATTGCTCTAGTTGCAAAATCAAAATTCAATTAGTTATTCGCAATTTTTTGACTCTAAAAAATATGGGGAGGGATAGTTTATTTACTACTATAATCGATGATCAAATTTTGAATTTTAAATTTGCGAATAACTAATGAATTTTTGATTTGGCAATTAAAGCAATTACGAATTCTTAAGGAACAAATATTTAATATAAAATTTGTTGAAAATTATTAATAGTCGGCTCTAACTTGTTTGCGGTTCAATGGGCAGTCATTGAAAATTTGTCTGTAACTGCGTTCAGACAGAAAGACGCACAAACTTATATGATGAGAAGTAAATCTTCTTTCGATTCACTAATTTACTTACTCAAGTTTCTCGAGAATGAGTCGGACCCGTATAATATATACATCATTTCAAACAATATTTTGTAATTTTATGAAGGCCCAGTTGAATTAATACGACTAAGTTTTCCGCTTAGGTGAATTGGGAATAATTATCCATAGTCTTGGTGTAGTAGCAATAAATCAAATATGTAACTTGGCTCTGCAATTAAAAAAAAACCACCATTTTATTTTGGATTCTAAAGTAAATACTTCAATAAACAAACTTATCGATAACACACATAACCATTCCAGAAGGGAGAAAGATCAATATAAATATTTATATTCGTACACCTTGAATAATATGAGTCGTTTCGAATGTACAGATGTTGTGCCATTGGTTATAATGATTATGATGGGCAGGTGATAATTAGCACAATCAAGTTCGCTATACCAATAGAGTATATAAAACTATTAATAATCATGATACTAATAATGGTAACAGAGAAATAATACTAATCGTTATCATCATTATCATAAAAATTATTTTAAACATTATTACTAAAGTAAAATTATATATTAAATAATCACTACTGGAAACTCGAGTTTAGACTTTCAGGCAAGCGACAATTCAACATGCGGAGTGACAGGATTGCTTGGCTAACTAAGCGACGCACCTATATTAGTCAAGCCGCGTCCACGTTCTCGCCTCCGCAAGAGTCCTTTACAAACCATATAGAAACGTATTGTGCTGATCGGAATGTTATATTTTTCAGATGCAACTTGAAACGTCTTGCCGCGAGCCACCATGTCCGATGCCAATTTCAATTCTGCCTCTGAAAATTAATGTAAATAGGTGATGCAGATGATACAAATATGTGACAATCTCATAAAAGTGATGTTGAATTTGTAGTACTTTAACAGAATAATCGAAATGAGAATCGAAAAGGAAAAAGAAGTAATCAATTGAAATATAAAGAGCATATGAGTGATAGATTCCTCATTCTCGCATACCTTCAAGTGCTGGGGAAGGGTTGCTTGTAGTGACAGTTGCTGCGATCTCGAACAACGATGTGGAATCCTCTGACCGAGTATCATCATTTTTTACAATATTTTGATTTTGTACCACTGGGATGGTCGAGACCGTCGGTAAACTTGAGGAATTCAATGAAGATGGAATATCTGACTGATTATCGTCACGTTCTTGACTCAACAACTCGTGCGCCTGATCATCAGACGGAAAAAATAGAAATGGTGATCAAAATTGTTAGAAACCCCCATGTTTAAGGCACCGATCATACTATTTCCACATTTTTTATACCTGTAGAACTTCTGCTGCTTGCATTATTCTAGCCGTGTGCTGATGATTGGGAATATGTCTACCAGCTTGATGATCCGGTTCCATCTCATCAGGCGCTGCTTTAAGCAGTATTCTGTCAGCGTTCAAAATTTCAATTGACGCATCCACTGAATCAATAGCCTTCAGTTGCCTATCGGCAGAAAACACACTGGCATGAATTGCCTTTGTGAGATGCGACATATGCGGCTTTGTACTGTGCGTGTTCAGATGCCTGTGTCAGCGCTTCAGTTTTATATACGAGATCCAGTTCAGGTGCCAGACTATTCTCAAAATTAGTAAATGACTGCTGTGGTTGATGATTGTGTTCCTTTTGTTTTGATCTATCATGATAAACAAAAGAAGCAGAAGATGAAGTAATCTATCTGACGGTGGATATGGTGGCTCTATTTGAATTGTTTGATAATTGAACGGCAAGAGTTTGATGACCATTGTAGAATAATTGGATATAGAAAATAAAAAATTGATGATCATAAAATATAGTTTTCACATGTACATGTTATATTTATATTATGTAATCAGATGTTAATTTTCAACTGGATATAACAACATCGCCTGATGAGATAAAAAATAACGATTGGATGAGTGGCCGGCTATTATACCTGATCATGCACCTGTAGAGGACATCTCTACTCCTTTCAACATTTTCTGAATCTAGATTGGGCTGCTTCATCAAGTTACTTTCAGGTTTTCTCGTTATGTGTTACAACAGTATTGAGGTTATGTCGAGTAACGTCATTGCGATCAGTCTTGCTTGTTTTCATCACTTTCAGGCCTAGTACACACACTTTCCATAGCCATAACCATAAGCGCTCGACCAATCACGAAGCCCCATTTCGCCCAAAGAAGTGGCCATAACGACTGCCATAGCCATAACCATATGGTCGAAATTTATCATAAGAACGAAATCTTCCGGTTATGGATATGGAGCCCATAGCATGCAACCAATGAGAGAGCGTGATTCGAGTGACGTCAGTTGCAAAAGTTTGAAATATGCCCGCTGAGAAAACATAACCTGCAAAGAGTGCAAGGCGTGTACAGTGATTGCGGGTACAGAA
>JAPYZF010000719.1:0-18819 GCA_030523045.1 Meteorus cinctellus
AGTACCATTGGTACATCAAGCAACGAACATGACTTGGTTGCAATACTTCCAATTGAAATATGTGAAATTATTTTCAGGCAACTAGATCCTCGATCACTTCTGAACGTTGCTCGAGTCTCCAGAAAGTGGATGAATGTCTGCAAAGGCGACTGGAAACTCAGACGCACTGCGCGACATCATTGGCGCAAGGAGAGGAGACAACTTTTGGGTGTTGATCCGACGGTTCCGAAATCGGAAAAGACTCCAAAGACAATGCCCGCCAGGGTTAAACTTTCCAGAAATCCCTCCCTCAATCCTAAAGCTTTCTCTTTCAGACCAACATCTGGTGTTTTACCAGGAAGTATGACCGCGCCGAAACGACATGGAAATCGTGGCTCAAAAATAGTTGTTAATAGAATCATGACTAGACTTAGATAGAATTTAATGTAGAATTAAAAAATATGACATGAGCTGGCCAGCTTACTGATTCACTAATAATTCCATTATTTTCAAGACTCACTCCTCCAATGAAATTTCCAATTTTATTCAATTCAATATAATATTGACGACCAACAGAACACGATGAATCGTGAAACATATCATGAAATTCATTGTGGGTACTATGTCGATAATATGCTTCACAGGAAATTTACTGATTTTTTATTCAGCTCAACACTTGTTCTAAAACATTGAATGTTTTCTTGACTTTCCTGAGTTTGTTTTATTCCATCCCAAAGTGAGGATTTACAAATAGATACCACTTCATATAATTCATGCAATTACCGCACCATGTCCGAAGTGTCATCAATACCATAGCATCTAAAATTAGCGGACCCAAGAAAAATATCACAACTGTAGAGAAGATTCCAATTGATTATGATATTGGGACCTCCGTTGATACGAATAAATATTGTATGAGTTTGGAAGTCATTTTCGGCATGAAATACCGACAGAATTATGAGATAATTTTAATATCATCACTCGAAAACCGGCTTTTTTACTCGAAATATAATCATTACAGTTAATATCAACGATTAGGAGAATATGCAAAAACTATTTCTTCAATTCCATGATTGAGTTTTCTCGTTTTGCTATCATTGATTTGAAAATTATTTTGAAAAGACTCAATTCAACTTGTGTTCCTCATTGAAACGTTCTTTTATATTCATCTCTAATTGTGACCAAACAGTATCAACTGATATCTTATCAATTCATCATTCTCATCAGTAGATATAATAATGGATGAGCTCCAAACAATCATTCAACTGTGGAATTGCGAGTTGATGCGAAATTCTATGTTATTCGTTATAATTATTTTTCTTCTTCCACCGAAATAGAATATTAAGCAATGTCTGTTCACTTGATAATAGTTGTGATCAATAATATTTCATTGAAGTCACTGCACCTGTTAAACCGAAGAAAAATCTTCTCTCGAGGTGAAAAGCCAAATGGAATTAACCATGATGATAAAATTATGATTTTGTGTATCACTCACGTGTTGGATCAAATCCTGTGATGAATGCAGGACATGGCATGAGGGCTTCATGACCTGCAGGTGTATCAGGCCAACAAGTCCAACCATCGAATAAACCAGGACAATATGGCTCTGCAAGCAACAAGAACAAGGAAAAAAATATTAGAAACAGTCGGCATTATTCAAAAACGTTGATGTATCTTATAAAAAATATGCAATCATTAGAAATCATGATATGTATTATCAAATGATATATCACAGTTTGTAATATTTCGAATCATTTGCCTAGGTTAAAACTGAAACTCACACTAAATATTAATTTCCCATCAGCAGCGAAGTCAATTGATGCGATATTTCTTCACACTGTTTCTATTTATTTCCCTACAAATTCCATTTCAGGGATTACGAATGGTCAATATTCCAATTCTACGAACCAATTGGATACGGCGATGAGGGCTCCGACGATTCCACCATGAAGCTCGTAATAACGTGGAGCGTTGAAAGAATTGAAGCAATATGAATTCTCAGTTAGAACTAAGATAGGGATAAAATATATAAACATGAGAGTTCGTTTCACGAATCCCTATATAAAAGTGGAAGAAGACGTAGGCAAAGGGAATATATCAGAACGTATCGTATCAAACATAAACCAATCATTGTGGGCTTATCGGATATCCGCAATATCTAGCATCGAATGCAGCACGTTCAATTGAGATTCAGAGCATCAAATAGGCGATGTGATGAATACTTCGTGAATGGGAAACGTCTCTGGCACGTTGATTTGCAGTTTTAGATCTTCATCACTCGAATTTTCTCACGTAGATGGATTGAAGTGCAATGTCAGATTGGTGTTTTTTTTTCATTTTTCACACATCCATTTCTCCTAGGCTGTTGTTCATCAAGTTTTATTGCGAAATGATTTGAGTGCAGATTGAAGTATATTCATGAAGTGATCAATTGGACACAGTAAATGAATTTTTGAATAAATAGAAATTTGAAATATAATCGGGGTGGAATAATTGAATTGTGCTGTTATCATGTTCTTGTGTGAAATCTTATTGTAGTGAGTTTGTTCTAATGTTTTCATGCAGTTTTTGATGGTGTATTGATGATAACTTCGCTTCTAACAAAAGAATAATTTCCGCCTAAAGGAAAACCATTATCGGAAACATTCGAATAAATTTTCCGTACACAGAAACCAGGCGGAGGAAACATTCCGTACCAAGTTCAATATTTCACTTGTACATAACTTAAGCAGTCTAAAGAACAAACTTTGTTGTAGACTTATGGAAGATGTAAGTTTGCTGCTTGTGACCAGAAAGGAATTATACGGTAATAAAATTACTCTGACTTCAGAGTATATGTTAATGAACACTACTTGGAGATTTCACATGGCGAGTTTGTCTGATATGTTCTAAGTACACTTTGTAGAATACAAAAGTCACTGTACAATAAGAGCAGCGACGGTTATGACGACGTTGACGATTGCACAGTGCATGCGAGGACTCTCGAGTCGAGTCAGTTCCCAGCATTCCGTTTTATTGAACAACTTGTCGGTGTGTGGGTAGATACAGACGCTCTTTGTAATGCCACAAGCGAAACTTTTTCATAAGCATTGGAGCGTGAATGACATTTTTTTTTCTTTTTGCTCAAGATCCGAAGCAGAAAAATTAAATGAGCAAGACGAAGAAATAATAAATAAACAATTGACCGTGTATTATTCCACATCTGCTTTCAAGGAATTAAAAATATCAAATACGGTGTGGCAATTTTCTTTATGAAAAAATGTATCGTCAGTGATTAAAATGTTTGTGTTATCGTGAGTTGATTTTAGTTAATCAACAGGCAGATTTCAGTTATGTTAAGGTTGAAGGAGAAAGACGTGGCGAGAATTTGCGAAACCCAATTTTTTTCTTACATTCCACAGATATTTATCGGTTTGAATAAATGCTCGACAAATTATGGAAGAAAGGTTACAAGAATGATTGAGTTGTGACAATTCTGATGGAATAATTTTTCAGATAATTTCAATGAATTCCTGCATTTGTTGAAAATGCTACTGACACCATTTGAGAACGACTGGAATTTACCAGAATCGAATGAACATTGTCGTAGCCGGATGAAGAGAAAATTTCCGGATAAGAACTCGTTCAACTATGTAACATTATCTGAGCTTTTTCTCCAAGAAATGAAAAATAAGAACGGATGGAGTTTTCTGACAAAGGAATATCAAACCTATAGTTGTTCCCCATTTTTTCCCATTCATTAATATATTTTCATAAAATGTTAATTTTAAAATTCATGAATAACTTTTAACATCATTGGAGAACATCAAGATTGATGCCTAAATTTTTATTCTAACATAAAAGCTGAAAAAAATGTCTGATTCAAAAATTCCACATTCCCGTTTTATCATACTTTATTTCACTGTTTTGTAATGACCCCTGAAATTCTTCATTAAAATGGAGAGGAATATGAACTCTGAATTCATTCTGAAATATCGTTAAATTTTTGCATATCCGTAGACTGGTCTATAAGTGCAGTACCGACAGAAATCTCTTCAAAGAGCATATCAAGAAGATCGGATTAATGGAAGCCCCATAGTGTATGTGAAGGCAATACCAAATGGAATTATACGTAATCGCATTTCCGTCAGACATTTGGCACTCGCAGAGTGTTCATTATCACCTGAACATACTGCACAAATAAAGCTCTTGATTTATTTATGTATGGATATGTATGCAGAGTCGTGCAATATGAGAATTCACATTTATTATCAAAAAAGAAATCGAAATGAAAAAATTGCTTCATTTCTTACCTTTTAAAATATTCCAAATTATTAAAATTCATTTTTCATCATTCATGAAAACAGTTTTTTATTCTGCGTCTGCAGATCTTTTATTACAAATTGATAGTTTTCTAGTTGTTCATCCAATAGAACTCAACACACTTCTCAATTTTATAATGAAGAGGTAACTTTGTCAAGTATATTCTGTATCATTCAGTTATTATAATATGATTTTTCTATTTTGATACTGTGATTTTAATTAAAAATATAACTAGTCAATGAGATCATTTCATTGGACCGGATATACATCCGAAAATGAATATGAATCACAAAAGTGATGATGTAAACACAGAGTGAAATCATATCTGAATATGTGAGTAAGTACTAAATAAAAAATTTACAAAACACTTTGATAAAAATATTAAAACAAAACCAAAGAGACATCTAATTAAAACAAACTTCCTGTCAATAGAGTAATATTTTGAATATACATTGGCTATATTTACTATAACGCCAAGCCAATTTGGTTAAAGTAACTATAAATTTTGTAATAGACATGAAAATTCATCAGATATTCGAGTACATGTCAATGGAAAATTATCATGACTCCAAAGAAAGTAAAAATAAACAAATAAACGAGTTCATACCGCTATCGTTCTACACTAAACGTACAGGACAATTAGCACTGATAGTTATGAAAGCCAAACGAAAATGCACAGTTCATTGGGTGTCTGATGAAATCGATGAGTTTTAGTTCAATGTTCTTAAATCAAATCGTAATTTCCATTCATTGTATTACAGATCACAGAAATATTATCAAACACAAACTCTCCAATCCATCAAACGAAACAAGAAGAATCATCACAGCATCATAACATTATTCATAATAACACGATCTCTCGAATCATAAGAATTTTTTTCCTTCAATATTCATCATGTAACCTTTCTTGTCATTCTTCCTCTTCAATTTGATAATTCATTTACATCTCACTAAAAACCACATGGAAATATTAAACTATTCATAAAACTCACACTTCTCTGTGAGATTATATTTAGTAACGACACTTCTCCATAAACTCTTTCAAACTTCACAAATATATTCACAAATCCAAATAGAAAACTCTATTCTAAATCTCAGACACATCTCCCTCTCCCTTATATGTACTTTTGACTCTTTTTCTTTTTTAATACAATAAATAAAACTGTCAATAGTCGATGGAAATAGAATATTTTATTCACACAACTGTCGTGGATATTTATTTGCCGCACGAGCATATCAGCAATTCGTGCGCCATATGTGTCAATATCCACGTCGTGAATGTCAAATACTGACGACGCGTGAAAAGAAAAAAAAAATGTGTTCAAGCCTGAGAGACGTCAGCATCGAATGTGGATCACATTGCAATATGTATCTCATACCATTATTATCACCACTATCATTATTATTGTTATTATTTTTACTTATAGAATAATTATTATTGGTATTATTATTATTTTTATTACTATGTCTCTACATGAACCTGCTTTATTCATGAAACAATCATCAATATTGGGATTCTTTTCATTTCCAGAGAATAAATAAGGCTTCAATCTTATCTGCAAAATTAAGTAGCCAAAAAAATAAAAATAAATAAATGAACATAATCTTCATTGCTTTTATGATATTCATGAAATTTCCATCTCAATATTTTCAATTATCGATATTTCTTATCTTTATCAGCATGAAAACTTTTTATAATAACCTACAACTTTATTTTTTCTCATAATAATTCGCTTGCACTCCGCTTCGTGGTGGCTGTGCAGCGAATTCATTATCTCGATGCCATTAATTTTTTTCTTCTTCATTTCACAAATTTTACTTAACATCAAATAAATGTGAAAATAATAAATTGATATGATATTAATCTCATTGTTTATTCAAATTTTGAATATTGAAAGAAAAAAAAAAATAATTTACTGTGTGCACATTAAACATTTATGAGTTGTATAAATAATTAACGTTTACAAATTCGATTGCCGTATCAGTTGCCGACAGAGTTGCGATTTTAACCTGGAAGACGTTGGGCGGTGGAATTCGAGAGTATCATTGATCATTGAGAATTCATAAGAAGAAGGAGAAAGTGAAAATGAAGTTAATTAGTTCTTTTTTTGTATTTTTTATTGGATTCTTAACGTTCATCGATGCTCATCGTATTCTCGGAGTATTTCCACGTAATTCACGTGGTGACTTTATTTTATTTGAAAATTTGATGCGAAGTCTGGCTGATCGTGGTCATGTAGTGAACGTCATCAGTTTCTTTCCATTGACGACGATTCATCCAAATTATTACGACATTGTACAGTTGCCAGATGGGATACCATCATCAGTTCACAATGTTTCTTATGCTGATATTGGAAGCAAATTAAGATTTGTATTGAATTCAATCGATACACCACATGGAAATGATGTTTGTAATATTTTGGGCCATAGTGAAGTAAAAAATATACTTCAAAATCCACCAGCTGATGTTCCATATGATGTTGTTATCACTGAGGTAAGTGGAATATGGAAAACAATTTCGTTTACATTTTCTCATCGTGATTGAACATATGGAATAGATTCCTGTACCACTTCTCGATTATAGTAAATAGCATTTTTTAAACTTCAATCAACTCTCTCATTTATCTAAATTTATTCTGGATGCAACTTATCTAAATTTATTCTAGAAGCAACAATAGCTTATGGATCTTTATCCGGAATAACATGTTCGCGTATCGGTTAATTGACACGTCACCGAGTCGTGCTTCAAAGTTATTTATAGTATTGATTAATCAGCAACAATCGGTGCCATATCAACTACTGATAAATTATAGGCAGACCAAAAGTTTGCCTACTTCTTCTATGTTTGCAACAAATTTATAACAGACGTCGATAATATATTCATAAATTTAATCAACAGCCATTCATTTATCTGTAATGAAGCAATTTGTATCAATTAAAGATATGTTACATGATCCAATAAATAGTCACACATCCAAACATGAGGTTAAAGGTTGGAAACTACTAAAAGAAATTTGTTGTCTTTATCCAGATGTTCATTGCCAATTGTTTCATCGTTTTCGGTGACATGTTGAAAGTCCCAGTGGTTGGTGTCAGCACGTACGGTCGTCTTCCATGGGTCTACGACATCGTGAACAATCCGGAGGGATTTGACTTTGTCCCACAGCAACCATTTGATGCCAATCACATAGGTTTCCTTGATCGATTTGCCAATGTTGTAAGTCGAGCCTATACCAAGTGGAGTTTTAACAAACGTACACAACCACAGGATACGATTTTGAAGAAACACATAGGTAAAGGAGCGAGGAGTGTTCGAGAATTAGAATCAAGTGTTGCATTGGTACTCACTAATGCTCATGTGTTGACACATGGTCCACGTCCAATCGTTCCTGGTCTTGTGGAAGTTGGTGGTATGCACATTGCTGCCAAATACACTCCACCATTATTTTCGGTAATTTTATTTTCCCCTCTTGTAACATAGTTCATTAAAAAACAAGACTGAAGCAAGAAATTGCTCATCTGTTTTTCAGTTATAACAATCTGAATTGTTTCTAATTTTTGTTCAACTTATTGCAACTCTAACATTTTCGATTTGATATTTGTTCTCGTAGGATATTCAAAAGTGGCTGGATGAAAGTGTCAATGGCGTAGTTTACCTCAATCTTGGTACTGATTTTATGTTCGACAGCTTTCCCACTGCGACCATTGAAGCATTTTATCAATCATTTAAAAAGCTCGCCCCCATGCGAGTTCTCATGAGAATTGAAAAGCCTGAGAGTTTGCCTGCAGGGCTTCCGGAAAATGTGCTAACTGTGAAATGGATTCAGCAACTTCGTGTCCTCTGTGAGTTGATTTTATTTATAATAAAAAATGAATTCAAAAGAACAAATTTAATATTAAGTATTTTTCTTCTTTCTGAATTTATTCAGCACATCCAAATGTAAAAGCTTTTATCACACACGGTGGTATCATGGGGCTACAGGAAGCAATTTATTCTGCCGTACCGGTAATAGGAATTCCTCTTTGGGGTGATCAATTCGATAACGTCGACCTTTTCGTTAAAAAAAATATAGGAACCAAGTTAGACTATGATGGTATAACTGAGAAAACATTGGACACAGCATTGAATCATGTCCTGAATAATTCTACCATCAGGTAACGTTTCATGTCGTAACTGAAAATACTTTCAGTAACTATAATTAATATTTGATGAAAAATTCATAGTAATTATTTTCTTTTCTATTCCATCGTTTTCTGTAGAGCATCAGCAAGTGCATTTTCTCTTGCGTTCTTTGATCGACCAGTTGCACCCATCGACACTGCATGCTACTCAATTGAATATATTATCAGACACGGTGGTAATATGCTGAAATTACCACAAGCCAAACTTCATTGGTGGCAATATTGTAATATTGATGTTTACGCGCTGTTCATTTTTGTTTCATTACTCATAACAATCTCGATACTTCATGTCATCCGTAAGGTTGCGGTGAACATCATTTCACGATTCCGCCGCAAGCCAAAATACCACAAGCTTTTATGAGCCAATGCATAACTATTTTATGTCATTATTTATAATACATTATTGTGAAATATTTGCTCTATTTTCTTGATAACAAAGCGATCATGCATGTTCATACTTCACAAGAGTTTCATTCTACTTCCAAATTTCACTTTTGTCTTGAAATAAACTGTAACGAGAAAATATTTGTAATTCAATCCTCAAACGTTTCCTTGTATAACAATTGAAAAAATTGTATAGCGAACGTGTTATCGGACGAGATAAATTGATTATCAATTCGTTAATTTGTGTCAATATCCAAAATCTTGAATTGGTAAAGAGGCAAGAGGGATCCATGTGTACTTTATGACAGCTGAATTGTCGTTAGACTTTTCTAGAATTAATGAATGAATAGAAATTTTCTCGTATATTTCGGTAAATGGACGTTGACTATCGCAAGAGTTGTCGGGAAATTGCCCAAGACGATACGTTCTCAATTCTTCTTGTTTTCGACTAAGATGGATAGTCCAAGACAGCAGTAAATAACAGTTGTCCCGTATGATATATATATTCCTTTGCATATACAGATATAGATAAGGGCACTTGCCATATAAAGATTCGCTAGTCTCACGAGCATCTAACATTTTTCATCCTCTTACTGAGATATATCGGAAGAGTATGTTTCAGCGTATTTCTCTCTGAACTCGGCGCATCCAATTCCTTCTCATTCATAAACATTCCATCATATCTGACACTGATAAAAATTTTCATATTTTTATCCAGTAGCAACCTTGGACTCAGTGTTAGCTAGTAACCAGTAGGTACTGATGGAAATCTAATCGCTGCCTACATCATTCATATTAAATAAGTCACAGATAAGATTAAATGAGTTGAATCATCGAGCACAATTGGCCATCATTAGTGTAGGGTATATTATCAAATATCTTTGACTCTAATTTGAAACAAATCATTTTTATATAATAAGAAAGTTACCAGCTTATCATGTTTCATTTTATTCTATAATGTTGAGTTATTTCATTGTTATTAACTCGAAGAACCTATTATATTGTAGTATGAGTGACACAAAACGAATACACTGCAATTAGAGGATGTTCATACCATGAATTGAAGGATTGAAGTCAAGTGTATATTTAAATCATTGCTGGATGTATATGATCGGTGACGATTGTCATTTCAATCGGTTTTATTTTCGATTGAAATTTGGGAAAAAAATTTAATGGTATCATGACACAAATCTCAATATTGACGAACAATTTAATTTGAGTTTGAAATAGATCTGAGAATTTCATTTTCATCCTAAAGAAATCCTATTTTCTTCAAATGCTCTCCAGTGGCTTGTGTGAATTCAGGAAATGGGAATCCGATAAGTATTCGCAGCAAACGCTCACAATACTTTATTCTGGATTGTGAAACCACACGACGAAATCAACAATGTAGATTACAATGGTTTACAAACTGCTTTTCATGTTTTATCCTAAGATTATTTGAAGTTACGGATTTATTGTTTGAAACGAGTAGGAACTTGAACAGAGCAAATTCATTACTATTGATAATGCCAAATTCATCATCAATTATATGTCAATCATTATGAGGGTAAATGTAACAGACATGAGACCATTTTTGAATTCTAAATAGACAATTCAAGGGAATTTCGATCAACATTTTATAGAATTCATTCTAAATACTTTCAGTGGAGGTATCATCTCAGTTAGTTCAAGAAAAATTTCACAACTACACCAAGTAATCCATCAATGAATGATTTTTTCACTCAACCATGAATGAAGGAGGTTGTCAAGCTTGAACTTTTGGGTTCACTCGATTTTCGAGATCATAATTGGAAACGACGAATTTGATACCTGTGTTCAATATCATTAGAAATTAACAATCACCCGACTGCAGAGAATTGTCATAGCAAATCCTATTGTGCCAATGGAATTACATTCTTCATAAGTAAATCAACATCACTTTAATTATGAATTCGATAAACAACGAAAGGAACACATGTGCGTTAATGTCGAGTCCTCAAAATAGCGCCCTATTTCATGGAATCAGAGAAATAAAAAATTGAATAAAAATAGTTGCTGCAACAATTTCACTAATTCCTCTGGCAAGTCCAAAGTACGAAGTTACACAATAATGTGTAAGAAGTCAATAAAAAGATCAGTTACATATGATCAACATATTTCTGCAACTTCATTGAGATAGTATAATATGCTGAATCATATTTGATATCAAACTCCAGCAAACGGATGAGAATCGGGTATGCTTAATCATCAATTCACTCTCGATAGATTACGGACCGTATGAAAAAACCACGACAAATAATTGAATTCGTCATTCCATTTAAGATTGCTCAAAGATTTTCCCACTCAGTGACTTGGCGGTCTGCCGTATCCCTACGATTTGTATGTAATGTCCTGACTACATTCATCGACAAAAAAAGTTTCCTTACGAGAACATGGGCATGCCCATATAATCTAGACAACAAACGCCTTTTTAGTCAACTTTTGTGCTCAGGATCGAAAAAATACAAACGAGGCATCATGCTATTCGTAAAGAAATGTAGATATTTTTTGAAAAAAATGAGAGCGCGCTCGCAAAAATTGCAATAATTATAAACAATTAACGGAAAAAAATGGGGTTTCGTTTTTTGCAAATATCTCAAAAACTTATCAAGATTTTCAAAATCTAAAAAAAGATTCGAAATTAGGAGAAAATTTCCTAAAAAAAAGTCTCGACTCCCGGAACTGGAGGGCCGAAATTGATAATTTTTTCAAGATGGTGAAAATACGGCCGAAAACGAGTGCCCTGGCTTGCGCAAGCGTCGCCTACTTTGGACATTTAATCAATTACAATTATAAAAACATATTAAATATGATTATGAAAGAACGAAAAATTCAGGGGGTTACAAGATAGATGAATAAAGAATGATTCGTCTTTCAATTTTTTATTGAAATCTGAATCTTTGATGGTTATTATGATTTTTAGAAGAAAACTCGTTTCTAAAAAAAATTTTCTACTGTTTAAAAACGCACTCTCATTTTTTTCAAAAAATATCTACATGTCTTTACAAATTGAATGGCACCTCGTTTGTATTTTCCGATCCTGCGCACAAAAGTTGACCAAAAAGGCGTTTGTTGCCTAGACTAATACTTGCTTGTGTGACGAGAGTGGGATGCGCTGAAACTGATGGAAGAAGAAAACGTGATAAAACATCAATAGCTTAAAATAACTTTTATCTGATTACAGAATCTTCTAACATTTCCACTCAGACCTTCAACTACTGAAAAAAAAAATACGGAATGATTAGATAAAATATAAGTGATCAGACAGTATACGTTTTGAAAACACTAAACCACAATATTATATAAACCTCCAACGTACAAGACTTGAAGCCATTCTTTGATCAATATAGAACTGCAATATAACGACTCGTCAGTGATGTCTCATTGGAGACTTTTTTAAATTTGAAGTGTACACAAAAGTAGTGAAAAATGTTATACATTCGACTTGTTATTGCGCTGGCGATTTTAGTGATTGTTCCTTCCGGATATTGTGGCTACCGAATATTAGGTCTGTTTCCATTCAATGCCCGAAGTCATATGATGATGTTTGAGCAGTTGATGAAAGGATTAGCTAGACGTGGTCATCAAGTTGATGTTGTCAGTACATTTCCTCTAAAAAAACCGTACCCAAATTATACCGACATTGCAATCCCTCCAACAATGGAAGCATTTGTAAACAATATGAGTTTCAATAAGTTTCACAATATGGTCGATGATTTCATTGTGTTTATCGCGGACAAAATCGGTAATAACATGTGTGAACGAGGATTGGAGTACCCGGAGATTCAAAGTCTCATCAAAAATCCGCCAAAAGATCCACAATATGACTTGGTTATTACAGAGGTAAACTAATTTGGAAATTTTATTTTATTCAAAGATTCCCTAGACATTATCTGACACTGATCAAGAATCGTTATTGCTGTAACTTATCTTGAATTATTCCAATTTATTGGTATTCAGATTTACAATATGTACCCAAGTAAATTGCCTCGAAGATATTATTTCGCTGCACACATTTACTTCTACACATTCTCCCGTTATTTAATATTGATTAATGAAATTCTTTGCATCGAACTTGAACAAAAATTCATATAGGGAAATGAGATCAGTACAAACGGATTCATTGAAAATGATAAAGTGTTGGATTTTTATTGATGAAGGGGTTGATGTATGCAGGGCGGCAGCCTAAAAGAAATTATGAAGTGATGGGAGAAAAAAGAAAACGATAGAAGCAAGAGATAGACTGATGAAATCTCGCGAGATTCTGTTTGGGAACTCATATATGAATGCGCGATTATCATTAATTTTATTTATAAAATCAGGTATTCAGCGCTCATTGTTTCATGGCTTTCGGGCGTCATTTGAACGTCCCTGTGATTGGAGTAAGCTCGTCAGTTCTCTACCCTTGGAGCAATGATTACGTGGCAAATCCTGAAAATTTCGCATTTGTTCCTAACAATATGCTGGAGGATATAAATCAAATGGATTATTGGAACAGGCTTTATAACTTCATCCATGCTACATACTGGAAATTGTACTTCAATCATTATACTTCATATCAAACCGAATTAATAAGAAAGCACTTTGGACCTGATATGCCAGGCGTTCATGAATTGGAACGCGAACTAGCGCTAATTTTGACAAATTCGCATATGTCACTAAATGGTGTAAAACCATCTACGCCAGCTCTCGTTGAAGTTGGTGGACTCCATGTCCAAGATGAAGATGGGGAAATTCCAAAGGTAGATATTTTTTTAATTGTCTTTTACACGAAGCATCCCACTTCGAGCAAAGATCAGAGTGATCAGATGTACTGAATGACAACACATTCTATCAAATATAGTTTCAAAGGCGTCGATTTTTAATGCAATTTTTGTTTTCACGAATAAATTGAACAGCATGTGTACATGTCAGATATTGATCTGTTCTTGTCCATGTTCATTCGTCTATACGCCATCACTGCATCGATATTTTCTATTCGACAGGAACATAAAAAGTGGTTAGATGAGAGTAAAGATGGTTTCATCTGCTTCACATTTGGTTCCATGGTGACTATTGAGTCTTTTCCACAACATATCCTCCAAATTTTTTACAAATCTTTTGGTAAAATAGCACCTGTGAGAATATTCATGAAAGTGCCTCGTCCAGAATTGTTACCACCCGGGTTACCGGAAAACATCCGTACATTTGATTGGATATCACAATTGAAAGTATTGAGTGAGTTTAATAATTACATTAAAACATATACATAAACTGCAAAAAAAAAAAAAAAAAAAAAAGAAACGAATAAGAGTTTTAGGGTATGAATCATATCTTTTCGACAGAGCATAAAAACATCCGTGCTTTCATCACTCATGGTGGATTGATGGGCACTCAGGAAGCAGTTTCATATGCAGTACCGATGATCAGTATTCCGTTATTTGGCGACCAATTCATGAACACCAAACTTTATGTAAGAAAAAAAGTTGCGATATCTCTTGATTACCAAGACTTGACTGAGGAAAAGTTAGACAAAGCATTGCATGAGGTGCTATATAACCCTATTTACAAGTGAGTGACCCCAATATGCACGATGCGAATATAAATTTCGTGTTGAGAGTGATTACATTGTATAACGTACCATGTCATTGCATGAATCAATTTATGATACAGGGAAACGGCGAAACGAATATCGGACCAATTCTTAGATCGAACACTCAGTCCTTTGGATGAAGCGTGCTTTTGGGTTGAATATGTCGTTCGACATGGTAGCAAAGCGCTAAGATCACCAGCAGTGGACTTCACATGGTGGCAAATCGCGCTCCTAGACATTTATTTAACTCTAATCATCATTGGCCTCATTGTTATTTCCATTGCTATTTACATTGTTCGATTACTAATGAATGTTGTATATGGGAATTCGCAAGACGTTTTGATTTTAAAGAAAACAAAATGATGTATGGACTGAATAAAGAAAACGATATCATTCATAAATTATCTAATTGAGCTCTCGGTATAATTTTGAGCTACTGCAAGTCCTATGGATATTTCGCCATACACAATTCATTACATAAACTGTTTTTATTCGATAGAGTGTTCGTGTCGAGTGGCCCATGCAGTATTAATATTTTTAACCAATCAAATCGTCAAATATAGATTGAAACGTATTTCCAAATTATGAATAAAAGAATTCATTGGGAATTTTTCGAAGCATTTTATTGACAGTTAAAGGGATCTTGAAAATATCAATTTAAAGTCATTATCATTTCGTGCTATCGCATTCAACGAATAATAATTTTGAATTGATTATCATCCGCTTATAATTAGTGGTATCTAATTTTTATTCTGTTGTTGGATATTATCATGTCCCATTAATGATAACAAAAATTTATTCAAAAAATCTGACTTTATGCAGAATGAACGTATCGTTGACTAATTGTATGAGCACCTCTCATTTTTGTCACATGAAATGCATTTATCTATGATGATTATCTATATTATACATAGAATATGAATGTGATCTTTGATGACATTCTGAAGGATTTCTTGTGCCCCAGAATTTTCATTTTAGTACTCACTGATATCAGTTATTATAACTGCTATCGGTCTTTGTCTCCATTTATCGTGTAAGGCTGAAATACTCACCATAACTGCACCCATTTATATAATTATAGAGAAGAAATCAAAAGATCAATCACTAATATTCCATAACCGAGGAATTTCTATGAACATTAAAACCAATCGAAATCGATAACGATACAGGAAAATGTGGTGCACAAAGATATGGTTGACAATTGGAGTAGCAATACTTCTAAATTATTCGTCAGAAATTTGTGGACATCGGATTCTAGGTGTTTTCCCCATTCAAGTACGAAGTCATATGAATATGTTTGAGCAGCTGATGAAGGGATTGGCCAGGCGTGGCCATCAAGTTGACGTTGTCAGTAAGTTCCCGCAGAAGAAACCATATCCCAATTATACAGATATCTTTATATCATCTTCAATACCAATGACCATCAATAATTTGAGCTATAACGATTGGGGACTAATGCGGCACGATATAATTGACTTTTGCGTAAACATAGCAGGCAATAATCTATGTGAAATTGAACTGGAGCATCCGAAAATTCAAAAGCTCATTCGAAGTCCACCCAATGATCCACCTTATGATTTGGTCATTACAGAGGTAAGATTGATTGAGTGGAATGACTTTTCGTATATTGATTTGAGATGGTTTCGTAGGCATTGTGTGCCAATTGTTTCATGGCCTTTGGACATCATTTGAAAGTACCAGTGATTGGGATGAGTTCATGTGTCATGTATCCGTTCAATCACGATGTTGTAGCTAACCCAGAAAATCTGGCATTTGTACCAAATAATTTGATCGGACACATGGAAAATATGAATTTATGGAATAGGCTCTACAATGTGGTCAATACTTTATATGCTAAGGCATACTACAACTATTACACGTCAGTTCAGACAGATTTGGTAAGGAAACATTTTGGATCTGACACACCGAGTATTCGCGAATTGGAGAGAAACATGGCACTGGTTTTGGTCAATTCGCATCTCTCTCTGAACGATGTGAAACCAAATACTCCAGCGCATATTGAAGTTGGTGGGCTGCACATTCAAGATGAGGATACTGAAATTCCAGCGGTAAATAATCCTTGCCGATTGATATTAATATCTATATGAAAGAAATTAGTGGTGATTTAGCAGACATGGGATTGCATGTCAATTATGAATTTTGAAAAAAAATACTTGTACAGATTTTCCATTTTTCTACACGACCATTTTTTCATTTTTCTTTTATCTAAAATTCATTTATTTATTTCAAAATTCTAAAAATTGTCAAACGTCTGCTACATATTAAAGAATCATCAAATCGACAGGGGCACAAGAAATGGCTGGACGAAAGTGAATATGGATTCGTCTTTTTCACATTAGGCTCAATGGTGACGATTGAAACTTTACCAAAAAATATCCTTGAAAATATATTCAAATCTTTACGGAAAATATCACCTGTAAGAGTTTTCATGAAAGTTCCACAACCAACTTTATTACCGCCGGGCTTGCCTGAGAATATTCGAACCTTTGAATGGATTCCGCAATTGAAAGTACTGAGTGAGTTACATTATTTTTCAGACATTCAGAAAAAGTAATTTAGTTAATTTACTGTAATGATTATTATCATTCGCAGAACACAAGAATATTCTCGCATTTCTTACTCACGGTGGATTGATGAGCACTCAGGAAGCAATTTCTTGTGGCGTACCAATGATCGGAATTCCATTATTCGCTGATCAATTTTTGAATATTGATCGTTACGTGCATAGGAAAATTGCAATACGTGTGGACTTTGATAATTTGTCTGAAGAGAAGTTGGATGCAGCATTTCATGAGATGTTAAACAACCCAATCTACAGGTGAGTACCATGGTTCAGGCGTACTTTATTCAGAGTCTCCAATTCCTGGGTCACTTAAACAAAATATTTCAATAACATATTCTCACATATAGAAATACGGTGAAGGAAGTTTCACGAAAATTCTTGGATCGACCGCTCAGTGCTATGGATACGGCATGTTATTGGGTTGAATACATCCTTAGACATGGTGGTAAAGCACTGAGATCACCTGCACTTGATATGACATGGTGGCAACTTCAATTGTTAGATATTTATTGTATTCTGCTCATTGCTGGTGTTGCTGCGTTCTTCATTCTTTACAAACTAGTTCAATGTTTCATCCAAATGCTCAATTATGATTCATCAATTATTACCCGTACTAAGAAACATGACTGATATATTTGTAGCAGTGTAATAAAGCATGAAAAAAATTGAGATTTCGAAAAAGTCTCTTTGTTTATTATTCATACGAGTAGAATAGTGGAGAATTCAAAAGATTCTATGAATGATACAAAGAATTACATGGGTTGTTTACTCTCAATGACATTGAAGAGATTTGTTAATAGAACCTCGATTGTGGGTACATATTAAATATAAAGCTTCTCTGTCAACGATTCTACAACGATCCTGATTGGGTCGAGTGACTTCAGGCCTAAGTCATGGTCACTGATAATAAACGTTGGTTCATTAATGTGATATCAGTAAACGTAAATAGATATTTGTATTTATAACTTATTACACATCCGAACAATTGAAAAATACTGATTGTTTTTTTCAGTATTATATGTAAAAAATTTTCGTTGAATCACTAGATGATTGTCCATGGATAATTATTATGCAAGTCTCTTAGGCATAGATTTCTCATAAGCCAGAAGTAATAAAATGAAATTCATACACCTTGGATATCTTATCTCGATGATACATAATTTGAGTTTGGAGCACTCTGCACGCATAAAATTGTCACTCACTCAACTCATCACTGTTATCTATGATTATTGAATGAACCAGAGAAACTCCACTTTGCATTCTGTTTAGTTATCGCTGGATATATTAATCGTAATTGAATATATATCAAGCCTTCTATAAAAACTGAAAGAAAAGCAAGATGTTATCTATGAAGACACAGTATAAGTAGACTGTTCACTTATAATTCGTTGATAAATTGGATTCTCATTGAATAAATTCAAAAAAAAGTCACTGAACCAACATCCTTTACAAACGAAAATCATCATATTCGAAAATCCAGAGATCTATCGATGATCCATTACAATTCAAATAGTCATATTCATCAATACAATATTGAAACAATTGTAACAAATGTTATAGATATTGTCATCATTTGCAAGATGTTAATTTTATGTGAATAATTATTATTGGAGTGATGGTTAACATAATTTTGCAAATGCATCAACTACAAGACTGAATTACTGTCATTCACAGTGATTCGCTCAACTGATATGAGAGTGTGACATTCTCGATATATTCAATTATTATCATGAATATATTTGCCGCTCATGAAAATGGCCAATGCAGTTGCGGGACATGGATATAGATTTTTGAT
>JAPYZF010000720.1:0-19457 GCA_030523045.1 Meteorus cinctellus
TCCACAATTAATTTTAAAAAATCCGACGAGTTACACATCGAAGTTTGTATCTTCGTCATAGTGACATTTTGAAATGTGGGGAATCTAATAGCAACCCAAAACCCCCTGTGTAATCAATTGCGAAATCAACATGATGAATATTGAATTACATATCATTTTTATTTGACTATATAGCTGTTGAGAATGCCGCTTCTGATCAGAAGCGCTCGAGCGCTCAAAGCTCATTGATCATGTCACGTTCATCTATTTTAATTAATTGAGACAAGCTGTGACAAAAAATATCTTTTGGTTATAAATCTGAATGTGAAAGACTATTTTTTCCCCAAACCTGAGTTTTTTTTTTACTTTTATCAATAACTAGGAATTTTCAATCTAATTGCAATTATATTTCAAAGTAGTAGATGCTACTATAAAGCATTATAGTTGTTACTAACAGAATAAATCTTTCAATAAGTTTCCTTGAATAAACAAACAACGAACAACCTTGATTTTCATTGGCCAATCAAGGACTAACGACAAACAATCAAATTAATGGGAAGAAAATATAGAAAATTTATATATTTTTGCCAACTCAAGACCGCATTGGGTGTGTTCTGAATATCGCAGCACAGCCAAAATCCCGACTTTGGACTGGACAGGCTGCTGCGCGGCGCTGCTAAATGACCGAATCGGCGCTGCAGACTAGCGCGAGCCGGTCAAGCGTCACCATGAAATAAAACTGTTATTCGACGATCGGAAGAGAGTAATATGGGTGATTAAACGGTCGACTTACAATTAAGAGTCGAGCTATCGCCCGAATAGAGTTGCGTACGGTTCAATAGATCCACCAATAACCAATTTCGCAGTAGTTCATCGCGGAAACGTGAAAAAGAAAGATGGTACTGCAGCTGAAACATTGCCGTTAATTACTATATTGTATCAAATTTATTCGCAGATCATGTATCGTGGTCATCAAATATGTTGCACCGATTAATTATGTTATTGCGGACTAAGTTTATGCATATCACTGGGTAACATGGAAATACTGATGAACATGAGATATATCACCCAACGGCGGCATATCCCATAAATGATTAGAACTTTTTTTTTTATATGAATGTCATTAAAAAATCATTTTATTACCAAGAACACGCGATACAATCAGTCTTTATTTTATTATTATTGTGTCTGGAATCAGTTCATGCATTTTTTCATCCATCTTTTATCTTTGATCCAGTTATTGGATTCTTTTTTGCATAAGTAAAGTAATACAATCATGAACAATGCAGTGAGATGTTTGGAAATTTTGAGTTTGAATAGGACTTGAATGCACCAATTAAAAAGAAAACATCATCACACGGCGCGAATGGACTTTACATTTGTTATATGAACATGATCAACTTGATGTTAGATTAGCAACCAAATTCTCCCAAATTTTGTCACTGGCAGTTGGAGTATAGATCGACTCGAGAACCTTATCAATCGATATACAATCTTAAAGGAAATGAAGATATATGTTTGTGTGTGTGTACTTTTTTCAGCTATTCATTTGTAAAAACTTGTTGGAGTATAAAATGCTGAAAATAATCTTATTGGACCCGACTAAACGGCATTGCATTGAGATGCTTTGTATTAGGAGTATTAATACCCCTAATACAAAGCATTTGTTGTGTTTAAACAACTATAAATTGCATTTGGTCATTCACGAAAATTCTTTCGGAGGAGTTTCTTAACGTTCATGTAGGGTCTCAGTGTAAACACGTCGATTATTCGGGATGGTTTTAGATTATTTTGAAGTTTAATCGTCGTAAGGGACAACATGCGTCAGTTCCGGCGAATCATTCGTGAGTTATTAACAAAAAAAAATTGACAATAAATTAGTACGGTCGTTATCGTAATCTATGAAGATACCAACACACATGATTGTAATAATAATAATGTGCCCGCTATAACATACCTATTTATTATTATTATTTCTTTGCTATTATTTATTATTATTTATTATTATTATCATTGTTATTATTATTATTATTATTATTATTATTACTCCCTTGTTGTTGTTATATTATTATTATCATGGTTATTGAGAAAGAAGAAGCATTTTATGCAAAATGGGTATCGAAAATGAACAAATCAGCTGCATTCCAGGAAAAGGCAGTATAAAAATATTCAAGGCTTGTTCTATTTCTAGACTCCATAATTTTTAAACCGACGCACTGTCGGCGATGTTTCGAAGTAACGCAGCTGCTTTGAAAACGTCACCACTGCATTGGTTTAGTGTCAGTTTACAATCTTCTAGACTCGCAGCATTATTTTCTCTTTCCAGTAAGTCATGGAGGCGCTCTAGTTTTATTGCCGCTAAAATATCCCAATCCGTTGAATTGAGTGCTGCCACACATGATTCTGGCGTTGAATGCCCATGTAAGACTTTCAACATTATTCGAACTTCGTCAGATTGCTTTCCGTTATGAGGACCTCGTGTTCTATGACTGTTTGGTCCGTCGCATGCAAATTCAAGCAAATCTTCACAGGATACATGATCCGAATGACGAGAGAGATCACTAATTTGTGTTTGTCTATCAGTAATTAAATAACTATTCGATATCGGTGCCGGATTCGATTTTTGTTCGTCCGGAACCTGTTTTTGGCGCATAGAGATATCAGGAACGATATTCGCATCGATCTTCGACCCGGCCATTGTAACAACTGAATCACTGGAAGGTTCCATAATTTTGACCACCTGGGAACATTTATTCAGTGAAAAATGGGTGTTATGTGGAGGCAATGCCGGCGTTTGCGTTGGTTCGAATCCTGATAGTTGTGCGTTGGATTGATCCAACTTATGTAAATTGAAAAGAGATGGATTTTTGTCTACAACGTTTCCAAGTACTTCATTCATCGAGGATTGTGTGGAATCCCCAATATCACAATGGAAAATCATGAACTGATGGTCGTTCATCGCGGAATCGGCAAGGCTTTCGGAAAAGTCAAGCAGATCTGATGTAGCCCGATTGTTACCGAAAGGTAATGAATCTAATGCTGCAAGTTCTGAATCAATGCGCTGCTCGAATTCCTCCGGACTGAAAAGTGATATGAAATAAATATATTGATGAGTGAAAATTAACAAATTGATCACTCAGTTCTCTATTGATTAGTCGGAATTTATGTGAATATCAATTACCTGTTCGGTGACAGAGCGGGTGTACATATACCCATGCGAGTTTCTGCAGTAATTGGCTCTAAATCGGATTTATTGAATGGAGTATTGCCATCAACTTGATCACCAGCAGAACAAATGGCCATTTTCGCCAAAGTTCGTGAAACTCCATTTCCAGGTATGATTAGCGGATGTTTCCTTTGATGCCGTGGTAAATTCGATTTTGGCTGAAGTGTTTTTGATCGGTCTCGTGGTGGTAGAGGTATTGGGTTCTCATCTGCATTGCTATGAACTGGATCGTTTTCTATACCTAATAACGACTTATGCCTCTCTAAAGTATGAGCAGGAGAAAGACGTATCGATTGATTGAATGTCGACATGCCGTTCAATTTTGGAAGATATTGAAAGTCAATGTGATGTTGATCGAATGATAATCTGCTGCCTGATATCCCACATATGACATCGGTTTCGGATGTGATACTCCCTAAATTTGGATGTTTCTTTCCTCGAATTCTAGACTTCACCACTGGCATACCTGATCGAAGTATTCGTAGCGGATTTGTTTCTTTTGTGCTGTCCATTATTTGTGTCGCCACCAAGCTATTGTAAACCTCCTTCGCCTCATCTGATAAAGTTGCCTAAACAAGTTGTTGGAGCAGGATAGAGGTGGGAACACGAAATAAAATAAAAACGTAAAATAAGTTTGATGAAACAAAATAAATCATGAATAACTGAGTGAGTGGACTGACAATCGATTGAAATATGATGTCCTATACTTCATCTCAGAGAGTATAAATTAAAAAATGCACAAAATTTTGAATTTCTGATTGTGTGATATCGACTTTTTAGTATATGAATCCGAGTGAATTCAACGTCCATATATTGGGAAATAAATTTGATATAACGATGCAAAATAATTAAGAAGACAAAGATGATTTGTATTGGTGGTCGAATTAAGTGCCGAAGTCATGGCGCAGTGGATACCGGTAATATTAATTTATCATTTATAGAATCTTGGTACTCGACACTTGTATCTGAATCAAATTCAGAGTTGCTCGTAAAAGTAAGACTCGAACTAGGTGCACTTTCTGGCCAAGAGAGTAAATTGTTTCGTGGGGCGAACGGCGGTGACAACGAATTCAAGAAGCTTGTGGACGGTGGTGGAGATTTTTGAGGGTGATCAATCATTGAAAACGTTTTGGTGATGTCTGGATGAAATGATAATCCTTGGCTTTCGAAATTTGAGTAAAGATTGTGAGAAATTTTTTCGTGTTGCTTATTATATCTCATCTGACTGCCAATATCCATTTCGGATTGAGAGAGTGAATCAGAATCCTCACTCGATTCATTACATTGATTATACGTTCGATGCATATTGAGTACTACTGAATTTCTTGTATCCGTGAGAGATGATGTTCGTGGACGACAAATGTTTATTTCGTGTCTTAATAAATTTTCAAGGGGTAATGGTTTATCAAATAGATGCTGTGACATACACGGACTAACATGAACATCTGATTTTTGCAAATTCAATACCAGCGAATTTTCCGATGCCTTGGTGGGATGAGGAATGTATGATTGGTTTGATTTTTCCGCCATTTCACTTGGGTGTTTAGCTTCACATTTATCATCTGCCACAATCTTTGTATTTTCTACATTTGATTCTCGGGATTTCACAATATTTGACTCCACATTCCGCGAGTTCTGTCCAATATTTTTCCCAAGTTGTATCATATTCTGCGTTAGCTTCGCCAGTCCTAAGTTGAGTCTTCTACTTTTTTTTACATCATAGGGGTCCTTGAACTTTTTCAAGTTACAAATATCATTTTGGCATTTTTCTGTGAAAACTTTATCGCTTGATTCTACACCATTTTTCATTTCGGCATCTGACTTACGGCGCAATCGTTGAAAATTTACACGCAAACTTTCCGAACTACTAGATATCTGAGAGCCATTATGTCTGGCCTCCATAATAAACAGTGATTTATTTGATTCTGAGATCGAGCGTAATTCCTGGCAATTACGAGATAGTGTAAATGTTGGTGGAGTTACTTTTTCAAATTTTCCGTGATCTGTATCAACTCTTTGATCATAGCTTTCTACAGGAGTATATGACTTTAAAGAGTTGGTTGGAAATTGATCCATAATCGTCAAATCATGAGCTTGCCGATTCACGACTTTGTTATTATCGTTGATATTGCAAGTTTCTTGAATGCGTGTTGCGGAATTCTGATCATTGGGACGAGTCGGCTTATAAATATCCGACAGAAAATGACTTTTATTCAAATATTCTGTATGATCAGCCTGGAATTCTATTCTGTCTTTCGTTTTTCTTTCATGTTCGGATGTACCTTGAGTGTCGTCAAACAGATTGTCGTCATCAATATATTTAGTTTGAGTAAAGTAACGATCGATATAACTGGTCGAAATTCGTTTTGTGTCTTTTGGAATATCAAAATTGAAATTTGGGTAATACGATAATTTTCTTCGTGATAAATTTTTTTGTCGGTGATCTGAAGTTTTGTATTCATAATGAGAAGAGATGTTCCGTTCATTAGACTCAGGAATTTCTGTAGAATGAATAAAATGTTGATTGCCTGGTTCGTTGGAGAAAACGTGACTTCTAAACTCAATATCCATATAGCTAGTCCAGGCACTTGGCTTAGTTAATAGTTCACGAGATTTAGCAAAACAGAACTCGGCAGATGCTTTATCCCATAAAGGTAGTTTCAATGTAGAAGGGGCTCCAAGAGATTCGATGCTAGACACGGTAGAAGTTAATGATTGTAAGCTTGACCGAAACCACTTTCCCATCACAATCAAACAATGTGAATTTTCGAAATAGATATAACAATAATTTATTGGAAATAACCAAGAACATATGAATCATCCATTGTCAGCAATGTTCATGCGTCCCGATCGAAATTAATAATCACACATATACGTAAAAAATGGGTATATTATATTTCATATTGTGCATATATTGACCAGAACATCCGCGATTTAAGATAAAAAAAATTAAAGATAAAATTTGAAAGGAATATGGGAAGAAAGGGGTGACAAAATATAAATGTATTAGTTTTGAGTTGCCAATGTGAACCTTTTGCGAGAGTAACACAATACCTGAATGCTGTATGAACTAGACTACATTCTAGTTTTTGTGAAAAAAATCGCGTGATACGTTATAAATTCATTTTGACATTTGCTTATGATCGCGATTCATATCCACATTAGATTGTTTACATACACAACTATTGTACTTCGTCATTATTAAACTGTAGTTTGAGTCTATTCACTAATCTTTCTGCTACGGCAACGAAACAAATGTTCTCACAGGGCGCATACCAGGAGATAAGGCACATAATAAAGATAACCTCGGCTCGGTTATATCATCTCGAATTATTAGTCATCAGAATTCATCATTTTAAGGTAATTCGGTTGAGTTTTGCCGAGTCCAAATGTAGTCCATTGTTCAAATTAATAAATGGACAAATGATACCGCCCTCAATAAGGCCCGGCCGTATTGATGGCGGTACATGTCACAGCGGCCTCCTATGTAACGGCGACTCTTCCTAATATAGCGGAACAAGTTAAGGCTGGGCTTAAGTGGCTAGAAGTTACTAGATTTTATGCATGATTTTTTTTGGTCGTCTCATTTTTCGATGAATTCATAAAAAAAATAATGTTGTGCTCGTAAAATCGCAAATTTTTATATACATGGCGAGTGGGTCATTCGAATATGATGAGGAGTTCAGGGGAATTATAATGTCCCAAAGATGATTTTGCATCTATTTCCCTAATATATATCACCCACTATGTCTATGTATTATTCGAAAGGCATAGGGTATAGATAAAATATGTTAGTATATAAACTTGGAATCACACATATTTTATCCCGTGATGTATTCACACCTTCAAATTTGGTGTATCGCCGAATATTCTATTGCACAGATCGCAGGATAATCAATTTTGGAGCCAGTACGTGAGGATATTTCATCTAAGAAGGAAAGAATAATACTTATGTGAGTCATCGCCGATTCTTACAGTTGTGACATCATGTTCAATTCATAATTATGCGAATAATTAATCGAATATTGATGTTTTGACCGGAGCACTTGTAGATTTTAAATGAGCATTTCCGGAGCAATTTTTAAAAACTAGAAATCATGAGAAAAGATATTTGTTTTCCGGAGTAATCCGAAATTAAATTTTGAATTTTTAACTGTGAATGACTAATTGAATTCTAGTCTTACAACTGAAGACATCCAAGAAATTGACACCGCACTTTTAAGATATCACAATTCTCGCGGTTGTGCTGGGTTTGCTAGGTTTGTTCTAATTTGTTCTATAATAGTATAGGGCTGAGAATGAATCTTTCACAGAAAATTAAAAAAAAACGACTTTTGAGCTGGAAAAAAATTTATCTTCCACAAATATCGAGATGAATAATTTTTGAGCTGGCACCACATTTTTGAGCTATCGCGATTCTAATGGCTGTTCTGGGTTGTGCTAGGTTTGTTCTATATTGTTCCAAAATATCGCGTTCGAAAAAATTTATTTCCTGCAGATTTTGAGAAAAATAATTTTTGAGCTGGCACCGCACTTTTAAGCTATCGCGATTCTAATGGTTGTTCTGGGTTGTGTTAGATTTGTTCTACATTGTTCCAAAATATCGCGTTTGAAAAAAATTAATTTCTTAGAAATATTGAGAAAATTAATGATTTAGATGACATCCCATTTTCGAAAAATCGTGAATTCTTGGGTTGTTTCAAGTTGTTTTTAGTGTTTCTAGTTTTATACTCCGTGATCACAGTATATGTTATTTAAAAAAATATATTTTTCGAATATTCCGAGAAAATTGATTCTTCAGCTGTCACCTCACTTTCGAGAATGTGGATTGTTATTGACGGTCCTAAGTTTGTTCTAGATAGTATTTTTCATCGCAAAAATGAAGGTTGGAAGTAGTCTTGGGTAACCTATGTAAGTTAGTCACATGGAACATTGTTGGGGAATTCTCACCTGTTGAGTAGCAATAGATAACTTGACGAATTTCCGCAATTTTGGAATTCCAAAAAATTAGGATAACATTTAACCAGACAGAAATGTTCACGATAAATATGACTTTTTTTTAGCCCAACAATCAGATCGTCTCTATTTGATTCTAAATAATGTATTGAAGAAAAAGAAAATGTATTGATTTCATCGGGAAACTGATTATTTAATGAGAAGCAAAAAATCCATCACAATGTCAGAATCCACACGTCTTTATGAAGCTGTAGGCCGTTGTAAACAAAATAAACATAAAATATTATATTGCCAAGTACAGAGTGGACACAAGGCGTCAGTAGGACGTACACACGTCTGACTCTGATTTCGACAGATACGTATGTGTAGCATATGAAGTTGTGCCAATAATATTGGAAAAATATATAACAAATTGTAGAACAATTAAGATATTCACAGCTGGTAAAGTACTTATGAATGTTTATTCTTGATACTATATCTGTTTCGAGGTAGCAACTAATAGCCGTTTCGAGGACACATTCCTTGCAGATAGGAATATTTCAGGTAGCTCCTTTCGAATCGAAATGATATCAGATTTTTGAGTGACAACAATGCTGACCCATAAAGTTTTATTCATACCCGAAACTTGCTTTGAATCCATAATGTGAAGAATGAAAAATTTCGAACTCTTCTGTTAACTAAGAATCTCCCGATTGCTGTAAAGTGTATTGTACGATATCAATTTTATTTTCCATATTGTTTATGTGTTTCTGTCGGGATGAAAATTACTGATCGGTGATATCATTTACAACCCTGAGTATCGATTGTCTTTATGGCTATACGACATATAGTCTAGTCAACATGTGTCTTTGTAGTCGACTTTTGTGCGGAGTCTCGGAAAAATATGAGCGAGGTGTCATCCGATTCGGAATGGAATGTAGATAGTTTTTGAGAAAAATCAAGTGGCGGAAACAAAAATTGCAATAGTTATAAACTATAAAAGATTCGAAAAGAGGAGAAAATTTCCTAAAAAACTTCTTGATTCACGGAATTGTAAAACTAATATTAATAATTTTCCCAGAGGGGTGAAAATACGGCCGAAAACGGGTGCTCTGGCTTGCGCAAGCCGCGCCTACTTCGGACACTTAATGAATAAAATTTATTAAAACATTAAATATGAAATTTAAGGAATGAAAAAATTCAGAGGCTTACAAGATAAGTGAATGAACAATAATCCGGCGGAAAAAATTTTTATCCCAATTTTTCAATCAATTATGCAATAGTTAATGAATAATTTTTTGGTACTTGCACATCAACATTGAAAATGTAATAATTGTTAAGCTATGAATTTGAGATTCATTTCCTTCCTTGGAACTATTCTTGAAAGGCTTCAGAATAGATTCTCGTTGGGAAAATTGAAAAATTTTCATTTTTCTGTGTTTTATTAACAATTTTCGTTGTTGCAAAATTAAAAAGTTAAATTAATTATCGAAACATAAATTTTTTTCCGAATATTATCAATGATCCGTTTCTTTGTTATCTGAAGGCTCACGAAATTGATATTTTTTGAGTGTTATCTCCTATTGTTTCGAAAATTGTTATAAACAAATGCCGTATTTGTATGGTAATTGAACATTTTTTGTTGAATTCCGAATCTTTGATGGTTCCAATGATTTTTAAAAGAAAAATCGTTCCTTAAAAAAATTTTTCTATTGCTCAAAAACGCATTTGTTAATTAACAATCATTTGCTACCACTTGTTATTAATATTAAGGAACGATTCTTTTGCTAAAAATCATTACTACTTCTCCTTTCTCGATATGAAAATATTTTTTTCTGTTTCGTCAAATTTTTCATTGTTTATTTGATAAACAATTTGTTATAAATTAATAAAATTTTGTCTCATATTTTTTTCTCATGCTACTCACTCTAACAAAAACAGCCATGAGTTTTTTTTCCGAAAAACATATTTTTTATATTCATTTTTAGGGTTCTAAATATCTGCTCTCTTAGCCAGAGCACCCGTTTTCAGCCGTATTTTCACCCCTCTGGGAAAATTGTTAATATTAGTTTTACAATTCTCATTGTAAAGCAAGATCATGGCATAAGCCAATATTGAAATTATGATTGGCCAATTCTACAATATTCTCCCGTTTCTATCTCGATTCCACCACATCGTCCCAATAGCGTTGTTTGTGAATCTCATTTTCTGACAAGCAAAAATTAATAACCATAGAATTTGAAATGTAATCTACATATATGGTCAAGTGATCGCAGTATTAGTTGTGAAAATTCGTTGAGTGTATATGGAAATATGAGAAAGAATGCAAGCTCATGTAAAAATCTGTGTCAGAGTCTAATAATTGATGTAATTGAAATTGTTGGACAAAAATTTTATTTATATAGATCAAATTTTCTGTATCTGCAGGATATCGAGGGCTTTTCACGTTCAAAGATTGTGCTCAACTATTACTTTGTATTATAGGTAATTGACACCGTGAATTAATTCAATATTAAATTGCCCATAATGTGGATTATAGTTTGATTTTTTCGATTCCTTCGAACTGAGAACAGATCAAACGGTTCAGATGAAAAAATGAAGAATAGTTTGTGACTATTTTTGTGTCTAACCGATTGGAATCTTTCGTCAATGCTGTGATATTCTCAAGATGTGTCAATTTGAAAAATCACACTTCTACTCGGTAGACTCTGTGTTTGAATTTTAATGAGAAAATGTGAAAGTTCTGAACTAATCAGATGAGCATGACAGATTGAAGTGCGAAATGGAGAACTTAAAAGTATTAAAGGAAATGTAAATGTACCTGTATATCAGGTATGCTGGCAGCTTCTTCAGAAAAATGACGCCTGTCGGGTTTGGGGCTGTGTTGATGTGGTAATTTGAATGAAAATTTCCTTCGTCTTGTTGGACTTGCAGGTGTTTGTGGCGATTCGGCGGGATATTCCAGGTCCGTCATGGAACGCGCAGTCAACTCTTGTGCCATTGCAATAGCTGAATACAGTGTTTTCTGGTCAGCAGCTGATATCGGTTTTACCTAATTGTGGAAATTTGAATTGGGTTTCAATACTTCATGTCTATGCAGACAGCACCAATCAATCTTTTCGACCTCATTCACACATTATTCAAAGATAAAATAATGATAGATGGACAGATAGTACAGTTACGATATACGTTATTGACTTGAGATCAGTGAGACACTATATAAATAAAGGAAAAGAACAAACCACTTAGGAGATTCACAAGTCTACGTAACACTCATATGACTCACGGTAGCTTGTTTCTTCTTATTGCTTTGCTTTGCTTGAATCTCCCGAATTTCATTTTTTGCATTACTAGATTCATGATCGGTAGATGTCATACACCCTGGTGATGATGGAGATGTGGATGTACCTGTAAGGAGCATATTATAAATGATTCCCGCTATTGTCACAGTGGAAAGCCGCTCGTTTCTTCAATAACAATTGACGCAATGAGTGTGATGGAGTGGATTGTAAGTTCCAAGAGTCCGGACGCAGGGAAGGAAGATTATGTCTTAGATGGATACGTTTGTGTGTCTATAATTCTAGAATCCCGATGATAACATTTTATTGCGTCATGCACATAGTCATCAGAGGAAATTAGAGAGGAACTTTGATAATTACGGATGATTAGTTTTCAAAAATATCTAAGTCTGAATGGAAGTACTCGTAGATCGAATCGCACAATTTCGTGTTGTAGTAACCTGCTAGAATTTTAGTGCAATGAATTTTTTATTACAGTCATACAGATATTCAATGAAATGAGAAACGATTCTTGAAGAGTAATAACATAACGTTACTGAAACTTTCAATTGCAAAAAGTCCGCCAAGTAATGTGTTACTATTTCATTTCGACAAATTACATGGAAATTCAACGATTGTAAGGTGTTTTCAGATGCATCAACATCCAACTGATGATATCACTATTTAGGTTTCTTGTACATGAATCATATGATAGCTATACATTGTCAAAGATGACTGCGTTCCAGAGTAAACATGCATTTGCCTGGGTTGTATTATACATACAACGTACTGCTTTTGGGTGTGGGATATGTGTTTGAATCATATTTCCGGGGTGACCGAATATTTTGCACTGCGCGAAATTTTTAAATTGACGACACAATAAAATAAAGTTATGAAAACACGAGTGAAATTCGAACTTCGGAGTGAGGAAGACAGTACTGCTTGCGGTGTTTGTATTTCTTCCAATACTATATATAATTTTGGATTTCGTAGCTCTAAAAATAGTTAGAATCCGTGAGACTCATCGACTATATATGTACAAAAACTTGTGCTATTCATCAGCAGTACTAAAATCAAGGATTCCGATAATTTAGGATTTAAAAGTCGATGCGTTCATTTCCCACAATTGAAAATTCCCGTGCGCTTGCGATGTCATTGATTATCTCGCACCACAGAGCATCTTACATGAGTATAATTCGATGTGTTTCACTTAATAGTGACATCAGTGGATTGCAATGCTAATATTATATCATAATGCGCATTTTGGATAAGAATGAAAATGCAAATGATGCTGCAACTACAACCATACAAATTGTGAATAGTTGCAAACAATTATAATAGCTTGTATCTATCTCAAAGCATTGAAAACAGCATTGATCAAATTTCTCTCCAATTAGTAACTTATGATTTCCATTTCAAACGAATTCAAGGTATTTGGTAAGCGGAAGAGAAGATATGTTCATTTGGTGTCACGAATTGCTTCGGAAAATTTTCGAATTTAGATAAGAGGAAATTTGTTTCTATCCTATAGTAGAATGTAATCAATTCGATATTGGCTCGCTGTCCTACGATTTCATAAATATATACATGTGATCGAACGTAATCTGCAAGAATTAAGTTCAACAATATAATGTTCTTTCTTTTTTTTTTTTTTCCATAAAATATCCTTCATATTTCATAATTCTTTATGTATTGAGTAAACGAGATACAAAACTAATCCTTCTAAGCTAATTATTTATATTTCATGCTAATTTTCTACGATTTGTTTTAGGTGAGCGTTGAGTCGACATTGCATTATAGTTGACGGTCGATACTGGGTCGACATCATTCTATCACGAGACCACCATTTCGCAATAATCAGGTTACCATTCAGTAAACAAACCGTGACGAATATTATTCATGAATTTTATTCCCTTTTATAATCGTGGTAGAGTACAAAATTGTGCTTCTGATTCGTTTATCTGTGAAATCTCAAATGCAACCGAGCGACGATAAATTACATTTTTGAGAAAGAAACTTTTCAAATTCCTAAAGCCTTGAAATTTCTCAATTCATAATACCAATTCTGGTGTATTACGAGATTAGATTGAGAGGGTGGAACAATCATGCTATGTTCCTATCAGGCCCCACAATCGGAAGATATGATAGAATGATCAAAGGAAGGATTCGGAATTTGTTAGAGAATTCCAGCTGTAACCTGTTTTATTTCAAATATTTAAAACAATTTCCAGATAAGATATCGTAGATCGATCACTGAATGTGCGCCATCCGTATTGACTGCACAAATCTACAGTGTTACACCTAATTGAGTGTATATGTACGGGCTTGTTTTAAGCAGTGCTTTCCCATACTAAACTGAAGTTTTACGACATTTTTCAAGTTTTAAATTAAGATAAAACAGAAATTACTTGCCTAATGTACGGAACATTTGATCCATCTCATCTAATAAACTGGGTCCAAAATCGAAATCTAGTGGTTTATCAAATCTCAACACATTATTTTGATTCTCTTCATCACTGATTTCGTGGTACTCATGATCAGTATTTTCAGTCTTGCCGGTCTTTTCGGAGACGGATTGTAAATTCGGCTCCACATATGTGTCGAGTGTTGGAGCCTCAATCGACGAATCTGCCCACAAATTTTCTGTAAAGAAAACGTTGTTGAGTTCATTAGACGACTCTGTCACGAAAAGTTATCATGAAACTATTACCGTGTCTATATTGCTCATCTTGTGATGAATGCGCATGACTGTTAATACTTGAGCAGTCACGGCATGTTTCGGAGTTCTTCGAATCTTGTGTCCAATGTCGAAGCATGCGTTGATCTGTAACGTCTTCTTGTGGTTTGTAAGGAGTAACTATTTGACGTGGTACATGAGGATATTTTCCTCCGAGAAAACTTATGTCACCAAAATAAGCACCATCTAATCCGACGTGACCTGTATGCTTCAAATCTCCTTGCGGAGACGATATCATATCCATTCGGATTTTCCTACGTTGTGATGAGAAGGCATTTTTTCCGTCACCTCTTATGAACTCACCTGGCTTGTTACTTGGCAAATTGGAGCCCAAGTATGTAATGGTGTGAGCTGGATTGAAAATTCCAGTCTTGCCATTTGATAACACACCCTTCCAGAAAACATTATTCATTCCCTTATCAAGAACAGTGATAATATCACCCTGGCGATAAAACAGTTGTCCCGCCTCAACGTTGTCTTGTACAGCCTGAACTTGTTCAGGTTTCAAATCTGGCAAAAACTGAATAAGTTCTGAAAACTTGGGTCGTTTTCCGGGTTCGTGTTGCCAACATTGTTGCATCAGAGAAAAATAGTCTTTCGGACAACACTCTGGCTGTTCTAAACGCTGAAAGTTAGGTTCGTCAATGGCCTCTAAAATTTGGTGCCCAGTCAAAGCTGCCCAAGGCTGGAATCCATAACTGAACATTTCCCAAAGTGTAACACCATAGGCCCAAACATCACTTGAAGAAGTGAATTTCAGATAAGATATGCATTCGGGTGCACACCAAGCAATGGGGAGTTTCAAATTTACATTAAAATTCGTTTGATAATAATCTTTCCCGACACCCAATGCCCTAGACAGGCCAAAATCGGAAATTTTTACTTTGTTTTTCGAAAAAACAAGAATATTTCGAGCAGCGAGATCACGATGTATCAAACGTTTCGCCTCCAAATATTGCATCCCATTAGCGATTTGAATAGCGAAATCACACAAGGATAGAATGGGGAAGCTTGCGCGTAGACTAGGCTCTTTCAAACACTCCAGCAATGATCGTAATGGTGCTAGTTCCGTGACGAGCATTAGTGAATCAGTATCTAATACTACTCCGTATAATCTTACAATATTTTCATGATCTATCGAGTGCATAATAGCTGCCTCCTTGAGAAACTCGATTGGGTTATTTTGCATCCTTTCCCGTGATAAGCATTTTATCGCTACTTGGATGCGTTCCCCATCATTAGTCCATACCCCTTGCTGAACAATACCGAATTCTCCAACACCTAATTCTTTGTTCACAATGATAGCATCCGTTGGAATCATGTGTTTATTCGGGACCTTTATGGGTGGTCTATCCGGCTTTTCATCAGATAGAATCGACAACACCCCTGGTGGTTGGTCCTCACGCTTCGGTAATAGCATTCTCTTGAATTTGGAGAGGTACGTCTGTGGAAAATGTTTATGAAAATATTTCCTCAATCGCCGCATCTCTGGTTTACTCATTCCAATGACATTCAAGTCTTCTTCAGCGACGTATTTCAACTGAGCAGCAGTTTGAACTTTCAGATCACCTGAAATAAAAAATGAAACAGTTAATTTATACATGTGGCACAACTATATAATTACTATTTTCGATATTTTAATTTCCCGTAAGGAAGTTATTGGAATCTGACATTTTTGTCACGGCACTTGGTGGCAGTTTTTGTAAGTAGCCCACCCATGCAAAGTTCTGTCACGTACGCTTGACACAACACTCGTGAGTGAGCGTGAATATTTCAAGTGAATAATAAAAACGTAATAGAGGGTGCAAGGTTCTCCTCAAGAAAAAAAACAATTGCTCAAAGATATTGTTCGGGGAATGGTTGCTTTTGTCAATCACAAAAAAATTGGACCTTTGTTTTCACTCCGTCCCGAGGACTGGTGAGCGGTTGGTTCAGAGCAAAGACATTTTTGGAAATGTAGCAAGCATCGATAGAGCAAAAGCATGGAAAATTGCTTTTAAAATGAAGAACACCAACAAGGACGTCCAAGTGTGCTCTCTGCATTTCAAGAAATCGGATTATATACTCTCAGATAAGCTAATATACATTTTTTACATGAACAAACTCAAAATTTACTGGGGTGTTTATATATATTCGCTCCATTTCGTAACAAATAATTTTATTTATATTTTATGAATATGTCATTCATCGCAGACGCGATATTTGAAAGCCTGTGCAGTCCCTTCGTGCAATTTGCCAAGCACTTGGCGAAGCCGTAGAACATGCGGTCCTTCACAGAGCAGTCGATTGCAAAGGCTTCCGAAAAGAAATGAGCAGAAGGGCGATTCAGGTATCATGATCGATGCTGGAGAAACATTAGAACGAAAAGAAGAAGGCAGAAAAGGAAATGAAGACTCGATGGTATGTCAAAATGGTATGCCAGTTACGTCCAACCTCATACAAGCCTGCTTGTCAATCGGTGCCAGTGATCTGATCTCAAGAACTACCAATTTTTCGCTACTATTAACTCAAAGTGATAATATAGAACAAACTGTCAATTTATCACAAGATAGTCAATGTCCTCATTATTCGGAACCACCTACAAGTGTGGAAGATTTTGAAGTGCAAGTAAACAGTGGCGAACTCTTGCCGAAGTTTATGGGCTACTTGCAGACTGATAGTACAAGTTTAGTACAATGATAGGCATCGAATCATTTGAAGCTTTAAACCAAATCATTGACCTCTCAGAGTGGGCTCTCACCATCATCCCTCCGCTGAACCTTGTATCGATGACATTACGCGAAAAAATCGTTATGACATACGTGAAATTAAAGCAGAATTGGAGCTACAGTAGTTTAGCTATTCTTTTCCATATTTCACCGAAACATTGTCAACGTATTTTTAATTTAATCGTACTTTTATTAGGGCAGTGCTTAAAATCCGCCATCCCTAGGCCTTCAAAAGATGAAATATCTAGTAATGTGCCAAAACGTTTTGAGGGTTTCGAGGACGTCAGAGCAGTAATTGATTGCACAGAAATATTCCTTCAAAATCCGAAATATCTCGCTGCCAGATGATCACTTACTCGCAGTATAAAAGCAGTTGCACTGTTAAATTTATGACCGCTGTCACGCCGGGGGGAAATATCTCTCTTTTAAGTAAGCATTACGGTGGCAGAGCATCTGATTCAGAAATATTCAAGCAGTGTGAGATAAGAAATTTACTAGAACCAGGTGATGCAGTGATGATTGACAAAGGTTTTTATATTGATGAAATTTGCGAAAAAAATCGTCGGAAATGTATCAAACCACCATTTTTAAGAACAAAAAAAACAATTTACGAAAGCAGAAGCGATTATGACTTCAAGAATTGCAAAAACACGGGTACATGTGGAACGGTCAAACCAAAGGATAAAACATTTAAAATACTCGGTGATACTTTGCCTGTAAATTTAGTACACATCGTGGGAGATATTTTCACGGGTATCTGCGGCACTATTAATTTAACCGCACCCATTTTAGCCGACGACAAATTTATGGACGCATAAGAAATCGAATCGAAAGTTGTACAGAGAAATGGAAGGGAAATAGAATGGAAACGGGCGTGAGAACGCGGAAGGTTCTGGTAGAATAAGATGAATTGGGAAAATAATGAGATTAGTTCTTGGATTATCGTATATTTTCATGATGTAACTTTTTTGTATCAAAATAAAATATCAATAAAATTCAACGATATATTAATAATACTGTTTTCTCTCACTCGACCTCTTTGGGCAATATTCTACCTTCATTTTTATTTACGTAAAGCACAAGTATAGTATTTTTTGTGATATCAATTATCACACAACATTAATAGAGTTGTGATTTTCATCAACACAATGAACTCCATCATTTTTCCTTGAACAGATCTTGGGCAACATCACATTGCAATATACAGGTCGACAATTATAAGGTGGACGGTAATTATTTGGCGGGTTTAGGTTGCAATATCGCGACGTTTGAAGGGTGAATTTTGAATGTTTTTTTCCACTCTCTTCGAAAAAAAGTACCGCGATAGGGTGGGAAGTATATCTCTTGTGGTAGGAAAATATTAAACTCGAAAAATGATGAAAAGTATATTATTATTTTTGGGAAAAAAATTTTATTCAATTCCAAACACAAGCATCTGGTTAAAGATTAATTTCGAGTTTCTAGTTGTAGAGAAATAAAAATTCAAAGTTGAAGAAAATACCAGTAAATTTGGAATAGACGATTCAGACTATACCGTCTGAACATGCATCGTTATTTCTGCTGTATGAGCTGACGGCTGTTACAGCTGAACGCAGCTAGACGGGTGTGAAGTAATTGTTATATGTAATTGTGATAGGCGGGACAGGCGATGAGTGGATATGATTGCTATGATGACTAAAAATAAATAGTGAGTATTATTGCAATACTTCATTCATTTCGTTACAATAGCCGATCTACGACGGATCCATATGCACGAAATAATGATTTGGTCCAATAATAATTCCACGAGAGCCTCTGCTCTTTACCGGGCAGTGTATGGTGAGCCAACTCCTTCCCGAAAATCCTTCCAGCGACTGAGCAGGACCTTTGCACTACATGGCCAATTGAAAGCGCCAAGAAGACCCCGAGCAAGGCCTGTTACTGATGCTCGACGACAAGAAATTACATTTAGGTATTATTGGATTGCAATGAATACTAATATTCTGAATCGCGACTAAATAATCGGCAGATTATGATTTTTTTGTTCATTTTTATCGCCTAGGCGTTTAAAGTCGTCTGTCACGTGCTCTCCCACCACTGGTTCCCTCGACAGATGCAAAAACACCTACTGTACCGTCCATATCGGGCTCAAAAAAGTGAGGAAAACGTGTGACTCCGTTATACAGTATCGTGTGCACCTCGGGGCAAGGCCTTTTAATGTCTGGCGTGATGTCTTCAGTACTCGGCTTAAAAAGTCCTACTTTGCCTCCTTGGTACACAATGTACTATTTTCTCTTCTTATTCCCCCTTGTTCTACGATTAAAAACTTTCAACCCCATTTCCTCACTTAATTGTAGCAACCTTTATCCCTTTGCGTTTACTATCTTGTCCTGCGAGCACCTCTACTGTTTTCCATCTTCATCAACCTCTCTCCCTCCGTTTATTGCCTGTTCTTTCCCAATTTTTGCATTGAAATACCCTGCAGACCCTAATCCTTCCAAATCCATCTCCCTCATTCCTTATAGATGTTAACCGAGAAACGACACGTCAAATTGTTCGCGCGGGGAACTTTCCGCACAAAGTTCGAAAAGTACAGAAATTGCATAATCTCGATG
>JAPYZF010000721.1:0-18792 GCA_030523045.1 Meteorus cinctellus
TGATTATAAACTCTTAGGGCATTGTCAAGTATCAACAACAGCAAGTCCGGGTCTTGAGCTTTATGGCTTGCTCCAACAGTGGGATCATTGGTCAGAAAAACCTTAATATCACACTGGGTGTTGAACTGTTATGTAAAAAGCATTTTGTGCTGAATTCACTTTGATATGTACCAACTTTTACTCCTTTTGTTTTTCTCCTTTTAATTGTTATACTTTATTTGAGAGAATATGGATCCTTGTTAATTGTAAAAGTCTACATTTTTTTCAATATTAATACCAAATTATCAATCAAACTCTCTGCAGTATCTTTATTATCAGAACCTCTTCAATCTTATCAGAAATCCAGCTGATATTCGTAATCAAAAGATTCTGTTTCCGCCGCCTCATGATAAGCTCTTGATTGACCAATCCAATGATTACGATCTTTTGATAGGTGCTACGTGATTGAATAATCTCAAATCAACACCCGCCCGCCATTGAACTGTTTCTCATTCGCTATAAAAAAACAAATTCTTCTTGTAGGATTTTCAGCTTTTTTAAAAATGACGCCAGAAATGTTCACTAGTCAAATATCGCGCCATTTAAGAAATTAAAACTAAGAAATAAATGCTACAGCTTAATATAACTATAAACACCATGAATTCCATCAATAAATAGCAATGAAACAAAAAAATTAGACGCGCAATGAAAATCATTATTTGAATTATCCAATTACGATTCATCAACTCAGAATATGAATCGCATTCTTTTAGTTCAAATTCGAGCCACAAGGCGTCGCTCTTGGCTGCTTTGTATTTGCAAAAGGACTCAATACGATAATTCATATCTAAAAAGTGTACTGTCATCCGTTGTTGAACAGAAACAGTTTAATTTTCTCCACTTTATCATTAAATTAATTCTGTGAAACAATAATGGCAATGATGAGTGGTCATATGCAACGGAATTTGCCAGATTATCAAACGCCTGGAGCAAAAAATGCCAGCTTCAGTCCTTATGCAGATAATGGAGGGTAATGTTTCATCTTCATCGTATAACCTATCAATGATATACAAAAATATCAATTATTTTACTTACTTGTTATGAAATTAATGTTTATTGTACTGTTTATAGGAGTGTCGTAGCTATTGGTGGCGATGGATTTTGCATAATTGCTTCTGAAACACGATTATGTTCTGGCTACTCCATTTACACTCGTAATCAAGAAAAATTGTTTGAACTCTCACCAAAAACAGTGTTGGGAAGCTCTGGATGTTGGTGTGATATCCTCACATTTACACGAATAATTGCTGCACGTATGCAGGTGAATATCAATCACTTGCAATTATTTTTCTCATGAAATTAACATTGCAATTTCGTATTTCATCATTGGAACTGATAGGAACAGATGAAAAATAGTTTGTATCGGTGCTTCACTTTTCACACAAATAATACTTAGTAGATAATATAAAATACTGCATTTTATCTTTCAATTCTTATTTAAGAGTGTGAAAGAATGAAAAAGAAAGTGGACATAAAAGCAGAAATTTCAGTCTCCCATTGGAAAAATGTTACAGAAATTTATCTAAAGATATTTTATGGTTAGGAGTTGAAGAGCTTGAAAACGTAGGATGATCAGTAGACTTTATAATACTGAGAACAAAGAACATCTAATGATACTTGCTAACCTTGAAATAATTATTCAGTAGATTAAAACAGACGAAATTTAAATTCAATTCTAACCATTTTTCTCTTTACCAAATTTCAATTAAAAAGAACAAAATCCTTCACACCAACATCAAAATCTCTACTCTACAAACTCTGTGCTCTTATTGACCTCAATCGATCATCAAAAACACTTTTAAGATCATTCATACTTATTTTCAGATGTACAAGCATGAACACTTGAAAGAAATGTCAACACCAGCAGCAGCTCAAATGATCTCAACAATGCTCTACTACAAACGATTCTTTCCATATTATATCAGTAATATTCTCGCAGGATTGGACGAAGAAGGTAATGGCTGCATTTACAGTTATGATCCTGTTGGTCACTGTGAAAGAAACTTATACCGAGCTGGAGGATCATCTGGTGCATTGCTCCAACCACTTTTAGACAATCAGGTGAACAGTTAACCTCCCAATCATCTTATTACACTTCAACAAATAAAACAATTGAAATAACTATTTAATTAATTCAATAATTTTCAATGGCTTCGTTTAGGTTGGTTATAAAAATCAAGAAGGAGAAAAACCTCCAATGACACAAGAACGTGCATTGAACATCATCAAAGACGTATTTATATCAGCAACTGAAAGAGATATTCTAACTGGTGATGGAATCAGTATCAAAATCATCACTAAAGACGGTATCGAAACTATCCACGCTCCGTTGCGAAAGGATTAAACAAAAATATCACCTTTAGATGATATATAAATTGCGCTAAAATTATATTGTTTCTTATCCCGAATAAAAAAATCTCTTACAATAAATCAAACTATTGTTATTCTCCATCTCCAATTGTGTGAAAGGATAAAAATTGCAATCATACATTTCAAATTAGAATTTTTTTGTTTTTTTATTCAAGCATTGATTACACATACGATTCCGGGAATTCGAATGTTACATCTCGGCCAGTCAATTTCTTGTACACAGCAGCGAAGGTATCGACCTGAAATAAATTTTTTAGGTTAGAAAAATGATGAAATAGGTTATTATCATTTTTTTAAATGTATTATTGATCAGTGAAGGTAGTTTTACCTTGTGTTCAATATTGGTCTGCTCGTTCTTGTCGAGATGGACCTTGATCAACTGAGAACCGTCCAATTTCACGCGAATTCGCTTGCCCACAATTTCAACTGGATATACTATATCTTCAAGAAGGGCATCGTAAACAGCAGTCAATGTACGGCTGGAATAAAAATAATTTATGGAACATTTGTGGATTGTAGGTTAGGTCTGAATGTTAAGAATAAAAATGCACAAATAATTATGAAAATTAATGGTAGATAATGTAGAATTTTACCTTCTTGGGCGCTTTTGCTTGTTCTTGGTGCGAGTTTTACGTGTTGGTTTAGGTAAAATCTTCCTTTCACCAACAAACATAACATGTTTGCCTGAGAATTTCTTCTCTAATTCACGAACAAGTCTCGTTTGAATTTTTTGGAATGCCTTCAGTTTGGGCATTGGCACGTAAATGATGATTGACTGGATAGAGAAAAAATAGTAAAATGAAACTTGAGAATTTATAAATATTTAAAACGTAAATTTGTACAATGGACGTAGTCCAATGTGAAAATTATGATTGAGGTGAATATCAACAAAACGAAATGCTCACTTTTTTGTTGTTAGTTTCAATTTCACGAGCCTTGGTGATGTGGAGTTCTCTCAGGTTTGACTTGAGGTCACTGTTCATCTCCAGCTCAAGAAGAGCTTGGGAAATGCCGGCCTCAAATTGATCGGGCTCAGCACCGCCACTTTTAACTATCTTTGCGCTTGCCGTGAACATCTGAAATATGGAAAAATTAATATGAGAAAAACTTGAAGATTTTTTTTCTATAATTATTTAGTTGGGTTATTATGAAAGAGAGATTCATGCGATGATTTTTGAATGTATAGAATCGATGACCGCTGACAACAATGATATATTATAGGTTAGGATTATGTTGACATATTAACAATTATTGTTGTAATTTGGAACGGTAAAAAGTTAAATTTATACAATCGAACAAAGGAGTTATAAAGCGTCTTTCTTTATTTGTGACAGATTCCACAACACATTAAATGCATCACTTTAATTCAACATTTGATGAGGAATCGGAGTGAAACTTGGTTGAATAAAATCCATTGTAATCCATGAAATTCCGACGCATCCAACATAATTAGCACATTCACACTACAAATCGATTCATTTTCTATATATTTTGTTGCATAGTTTTTTTTATCTTTAGCAATAATAAACAAATATCACCGAAATTCGTGAAATACGTACCTTGTCTTGGTCGCAGTCGCGTGGAAAAGGACACCGATAAAATCAACTATTTAGATGTACTGCGACATGTTGATTTCGCATTGAGCCATCTATCGGCGAAATTCCCAATCAATTACAAAGAAGACCACGTACGAATTTTTTCGTTATTCTTCAATTCCAACATTCAAATAAACAAAGCATGGAAAATATGAGCGAAGATTTGATAAATTCTCTTTTCCCATTCTTCAATTCAATGACAAACCTTTAAAATTCTATATTGAATCTTAACCCTCTCATATTCCGAGTAGATTTCCCACACTCCTGTTACCTCCACGTACCATTTCTCACAGACTGTTATACCAACTGATACTAAGCTAACTATAAGTAGAAGTAAGATGATAATGTAGGAGTACTCGAGCTCCAACTACTGAATGAATCGAATACCATAAATATAAATAACAGAGAGGAGCCTTTTCTCTGTAAACGATGATGAACAAATCATATCATAAGTCCCAGGGACGTAACACTCCCTACATGGCTGACTGTACCTTGATCATTCGAACAGTAGATAATTAAAATGAATATAATAAATGGCGTATTCACCTTTTCATCCCTGATATTATATAACCATCCCCCTTATACGTAATTATATAGCCCTGTAATAATTTGATTTGCACCATCTATTCTATCGTTCCAAAAAAAAAACTTTAAATTTCCTGAACCTTACATGAAATTCGACACAGTCACGCTAGGTGGCAGAAGCGTTGCTCCCAAGAAATATACAAACATCCTCATCCCAATAATGAATAACTGATAATCAATTCAAAAATTCTTTTCTCGCTATCTAATTGCACAAATAAAATATTGATATCATCAATACTACCAATTATATTCATGTTTCACAATATCAAATCATGTATGATTACATAACCTCAATTTCATATGCGCACGCCTGCGCAAACGCATTATCCGTGATTCAACTCTTGTGTTCCCTTACTTCATGGCCTTTCATTAAATGGCTGCGAGAAAATTCTGATCAGCTCTGATCCACAGTTTACTCGAACAAGAATCACATACGGTATTTATCACACATAAAATTGACAAGAATATCTATTGCATATCAAATACAAATATTAATCAATAAAATTATTGTAATCACCCATTTTTTCCTTCCAATCTCCCAGCATCAAAAATTTGACAATTCTCAGTATCTTCGCATGTTTTTACATATCGATTAGGTAATCACTCTCCTCGACAATAGTCAATTGAATTTAAACAATGCGACAAAATATCCCGTTGATAACATTGATCTTATTTGATAACCTTATTTCATGGTGTTTAAGTAGCAATAGATGTTTCCATATTATTTATATTCTTATATACTTATAACTGTTAATATAATTCACAGAAGATGGCCGGCAGGCTCTTATCATCCTGCCTGAAGAATTCGAATCGAATTTCGATTCGTCTTTATTCAGACCACAGCGGTCCACCACCCAATTATAAAATTGGTAATAGAGAAATTGTGGGTTATGGAATGAATGGTGAAGCTGCATATTTGGATCTTCAAGATTTCCCCTTACCTGCCATTCGGTTTAAGGAAATTACCCCTGATATTCAGGTGAATATTTCATTGATTTGAAATAGGATGTTTCGCTAATTCAGATGATTGAATATTATTATGTAATTGGTAAAGATGAATTGATACTGATGAGATTGACAAGGGAGTGAATTTCATGATTTTTCACCATTGATAAGACTTTCATGGTATTTTTATCAATCATTTAAATAGATTAAACAACGATTGTGAGTTTAAGGTATAGTCGATATGGTATTACAGGTGTTCAATGATGATCTAGAAATTGCTTGGCTTGTAAAGATGTCGGAAGTCATTTGGAAGAAAAAAATATCATGAAAATCCCGATTGAATTTATTTAAATTGTCTTTGGGATTGTCATAAAGAAATCATAAAAGTTATCAATGACACTGATATAATTCTGAACATTTAATCCAATAATTTCTTAAATAAAAACCAAAATATTCTAATCACAAATATTGTTCACTCGTCCAAATAGGTTCTCAAAGACAAAGAAAAGGGCGATTGGAAGAAGTTATCCCTCGAGGAGAAAAAAGCACTTTATCGTGCAAGCTTTTGTCAAACATTCGCTGAAGTTGATGCACCAACTGGCGAATGGAAATCTATCATTGGATCAGTGCTTATGCTTGCCAGTGTTGCACTTGGAATGTTCACATTCGTGAAGCTTAAGAGTAGGCACTCAATTGATTCTCCTACTTAATTCAATATTAATTTCTTCATTCAACATGAAAACAGAACATAAACCTAATAATGAATTCCACTATTTTATTTCTAGTTTGTCCACCTTTACCGGAATCATTTTCGGAGAAATCACAACTTGCACAACTTGAACGTATGCGACTATTGGACGTCAATCCAATTCACGGTCTTTGCAGGCGTGATTAAAGTGCAGAAAAATGAATTTAGTTTAATTCTGCGTTAGGCTTGATGTAATTGTTGAAAACAAACAAATTTTTCGATTACAATGTGTAAGTATTGTGTATATGATAGGCATCGAATGGAATAACACATCAAATAAATGCCAATTACATTATAAAAAAATTATGAAAATGGACAATGAATCAGTTCTTTTGTTACCTGGCCCTAATATTCCAATTTCGTTGCATCATTGTAAAACATAGACGTATTAATCCGTCAGGAAATTCACAGGCATCCGGTAAACAAACTGAAGAATTATATTGAAAGTTTACTGACAAGACAACAAACTTTTCAGTAGAGATGAAATATTTGAATCCATTAATGACAATGGGACATTTCTTTATGTATAAATTTCGATAACTTTGTCATGTACTCAAAGAAATTCAATCATTTTTATCGAATAAGTCGTCAACAGTTGATAAAATTCAAATAATTTTGCATAATGAATAAAATCCATTGATGAATTACCGAAATTTGCAATAAAATATTCACTGATAAATAAAACGTTCTATAACGTTGAATATTTGTGTATTATCTTCCTCCTTAAAATTTTCTTCTTCTGAATGGAATTATAAAAAATTATCACATTTGATAAATCACTAGAGTTCTATGCATAACAATTGCAATAATATGGATTGAAATGTAAATAAAATATATATATATATAAATAAATAGTTTCCTTTTTTTTTTCGAATGATTGAAGATGAAATTTTAGGGTTTTGTATAAATCCATGATTTTAGTTTATTTCAATTGCTTTGATCATATAATATCGCATTTAAAATTCCGAATAATTAATTCATGTATTCACTGCCAGTTGTACTATGATCTCCTTAAACAAAACAAAAACCTTATCATTTAAAAGGATTTTATTTGATAACATAATTTTTCTCATTATCTATTTGAATATAATATGAAAAAAATTTAATCAAACATATAGCTCCAGTAGCTTCTGATTTGTCTATTTTTCGGAAATTCCAAACAATTAACAACATTTCTTCATTAAACAATAAACATAATTCCAATCCAATTTTTCCATCAAAAATTTTTATAAAATTCCATTTCAAATCCAATGATTATTCGTTATCAAATAAAATCCTCATTGTTATTTTTCGTTTGATTGGAATCTCCTGGACACGACCGCTCAACATCAAAATTATATTCGGAAATGTGCAAAAAGGGAAATAAATAAATATTTTAAAATTGACACAAAACACAATTGTCGTTTTTTTTTTCTGTTTTTTTTTCTTTTTTTTTTTGAGCGACGTTTAGGCGCAGGCCTTTTCGTTTTATTATGAAACGTAATGAACTATATGTTTGTACTTGAGATTATGATACATTATTGTATATAAATAAAGTGATATCTTACAAAGACTGCTCAAGTAATTTTTTTTTTGTTAATTTTTTTTTCTTCCCCTCTCACATTGTTGTTTTTCATTTTTTTGACATTTTTGTTAATATTTTTTTTTATACTTTTTTTCATTTTCATTTTTTTGTGTTTTTCTCCATTTTCATACAGTCTTGTGTAAGTTTATACATGTTAAATAAAATTACAATAGCATTAATAAACTATTTAGGCTTCATTCGTGCGAATAACAATCATACAAATTGATTCGGACAAGATTTATACCATATAATATAATACGAAATAGCCTGTTTACACATAAATTTGTATGAAGCGCGCTCTGCATGGTTTTTTTTCTTGTTGTTGTTCATTTTTTATGAGAAAAAATATATGTATACCCTACGTATTTTACATTGAAGGAAGAAGAGTAGATAATGTTTAATTTAATATTTTTTTTTTGTTTATTTATAATATTATTTTTTTTTATGTATTTTTGTTTTTCTTGCTTTCTTTCGTCACCTAAGTATTTCTTTCGCACGAATATGAAAAATTTCATATCCATATACTTCACACATTTCACACGGAAAAAAACTATTATTAAATGGGATAATTTCCAGCGGAAAAAAAAAGAAAATAATAAAAATCTATCTATACATAAATACGTATATATATATATATATATATATACACATATATATTTATATATATATATACATACACATACTACACAATAGTTAGAATCGTTTCTTTTCCTCTCAATCTATTTATGACGTTATTTTTATACAATATATACATTATAGGCAAGTTCCCACTCTTTATTACCAAATTTTAGTATTTACGAATTTTTTCTTCTTTTCACGAATTTCTTTCTTTTCTTTCCTTTTTCATCGCCATTTTTATTTTATTCATCAAATGATTCAATGTTATTCTCTTGTATTACAAGAATATAGTTTTGTATAAAAAACTAACGTGTCTTTGTTGAAGCTACAGAGAAAATAGTGAAAAAAAAAAGAGAAAAAAAAAGAACACGAAGAAAAGAAGGGAAAAGAAAAATTGTCTTAAAGATAAATCCCGGTTATAAATATGATAAAAAAAAAATATATATATATATATCGATAACGAGTTTAATTGGATGATAACAAGAAGTTTATGGCAATGCTTTTTTTTTCTTTAGCTTTTTTTTTTTTCGTACACGACTCCCATTACGCGGACCATTTATTGAACACAATTAATTGCTTTGACTTAACGACGAAAGTGCATCAATAATACTATTTTTAAAAATAATATTCTATAACACACTGTCGCGCAGTCATTTATTTACTTTGTTTGTTTTAGTCCTTGTTTGTTGTTTTATTTTGTTTCATTTATTTAATTATTTATTCGTTAAATTTTATTTTGTTTTTATGTAAAAAAAAAAAAGAGAATGCTCTTGTCACGTAAAACCCGGGATGAAATCTCAGTAAAAAGACTGAGTGACAATTTTAATTAAAGATGATTTTAAGAGAAAGGAGATGTGGGAATAAATATTATGTTAATGCTGAAGATTCTTTGGTTCATCATAATTTCTTTTTTTTTGTTTAGAATCTAAGAACCAATTTAATCAATTTCTGGGACGATTTCTAATCATATATATAAAAAGAGGGGAGAAAAGTAATAGCCGAAATAATATGTCTCAGAAAGAAAAAAAAAAACGTGTGGGACACCATATTGCCAATAAACCGAAAAAAAAAAGAAGAAAATCCAAATCGTCCCATCGTCAAAAAATTGATGACAATAAATTCCTCGACTTAATATATTCTTATTTATTAAATTTTTTTCTCATTTTTCATTTTTCTCGCATTCATCATTTTTTTTTCTTTTTTTTTTCTGTTTCAATTTTATTTTTCCTGTTTTCTCTAATGTCTACCTCTTTGTATTTTAAAAATAAAATGCAGCAAATAAAATCGCGTTTAATTTTCACCTTTACGGCAATCGACTGTATAATAATCGGTAAATTAATTGATTTTTATTATGAAATATTTCTGTCATTCGGGTTTTTTTTTTTCCTTTTTTTTTCCTTCTTCTTTTATCTTTTCCTCTTGTCTCTCATTCAAATATTCTAAACAGTTACGTTCTATATTGCTAATAATCATTCACAATGTTGTGTGTATGTATGTTATTTGTTTGAGTGACTTGGACGAGCTGTACCTCGTGGGTTTATTATTTTTTTTTTTACCTGAGGTAACTATTTCGCCATGGCGGAAGATTAATTTAAACGCATAGTCTGATGCGTTACATTTCATCACCGTACACAATCACCTGGGGCACGATGATTGTACATTTTCTTGCGTTTTGGCCCTTGAACCCTCGTACCTGGACTACCGCCATTGTTGTTATTATTGTTGTTATTATTATTGGTGTTGGTATTATTATGCTGTGAATTTTTCGGTTTATTTTGGCCTAATGAATTATTATTTAGACCACGAGGATAAATTCCACGTGAGTTATGATGATTATTCACTGTAATAATAAATACAAAATTGTCAAGTAATTTAAAAGTATTTTGTAACAACGCATATTGAATAAATTAATTTAATATATTTACCATGTGAATTCGGTTTATATGGCTTCTTCCATTGTGGATGTTGATTTTGTTGGGTATTATAAGCATTTCTGTCTTTATTTCTGTTGTCAACTTTGCTGCCAGTATTCGGTGAATTTCCACGACTGGATTCTGAGTCCTAGAAAAGAAACACAAATAATTAATGATAAAAAATGTGTAATGAAATGGACAAATGAGAATTGTGAAAATGGAATTAAATGATTTTATGTAACAATTGAAGAGTAAATTGAAAGAGGAATTCTATGTCGCTGATGAAAAAGACGATTCGAGTCCCTTTTATTTGATTCTTTCGAAGTTTCATCAATTGAAGAATGTTCATCTGAGATTTCATTGCAAAGTTTCACCAAAGTACTGAAGTTGCACTTTTAAAATGACTTTTGATCAAGTAAAAAATTTTTCTTCATCGAAAATTCCAATCTTTTTTTTTTCATTTTTGTACGAGTTTGTTGATAGTATCACAAGATCTAATTATCCGTTTGAGTGAATCTCGAGAGGATATGATAAAAGTTATTACAGAGACGGATGTAATCAATTTATCACCAACTTATGTAAACTGGAAATTTTTTATGCCTTCCCAAGAAGAGTGAAATAATGAAAAAAAAACCACATTTGTTTATTTTACAAAATCAAAACGTAACGTTTGCAATTTTTTGTACTATTTTTTTATATGTTCATCATTAGATCATATCAAATTTGCTTTCCTTTGTTTGAAAAAGAGATGACGAACATAACCAACATAGGGCTGGTTTTCATAATATGTTAATTGCCATAAAAGTTTGTTAATCAATGTAAATAAATAAATCTCCCCTCGTCAATAAAAAAGTATAAACAACTTCTCGAATGAATAACTGGATGAATACAATGAAAATAAATAGATAAAGTTCGATAATTTCAAGAAAAAAATTATACTAACAAACAAATTATGAAATATATTTACTGTATCACTTGCAGGCGCAGATAACGTTGAAGCATCAGATCCTGTGGAGCTTGATAGTGAATCTAACTCGGCGTGTGTGAGTGGAAATGTTTCTTTGATCCATTTACGATATTCAATAACTTCATCAGTTACTCGAATTATTCGTCCCAATATACTGATAGAATTTATTAAAATAAAATAAAATAATTAATATTCATATTCAATTCATATGTAAGTTTATCCTTCCATCAAATCTTTCTCACAACAATTGTTATTTAATTTTCTCACCTGATTTTACTTGCGTCATTAACAACAACATTCAAAGGACTAACTGCTTGAGAAAGTGCATAATAAGCCCAATCAAATGCATCTTTTACGTATAAAGCACCATAACTACTGCGACCAATATCATTGCCAGGTGTTAAAGGATCTTCAATGCATAGCAAAGATGGTCGGTGTCCATCAATCATATCTCTTTGAACCTGTATAAATTAAAATATTGAAACAGTTAAACATTGAAAATATAATAAAATAAATTGAAAGAAAATGAAAAAAAAGCCATGTCCCATCCTATTAGCCTAAAACCATTAAATATTCTATTTAAATTCATATACACAAATTGTATTTATAATTGTGATAAATATTACCTCCTCTTTAGATATGTAAGTACCACCGTCCTTTATTCTAATTCCAGTCTTAACGTAATTAAAGTTTCTACCATACAGTTCTAGAAATTCGATAAGTAAAACCCCCAAATTAGGATCATCACAGTGAGCATTTTGTCTAGGATGTAACTGAAATTGGAGAGAAAAATAAACAAATACACGTGATAAATCAATAAATTCCTTGACAGTTGAATATAATGTACAATATGATATTGCACACTACGCCATCATTAGATAAACAGCCGAGAAAAAAAATAATGAAAACAAATATACGTTGTACACAAACCTGCAAGAAACTGATAGTCATGAGAATTAAACTATATGAGGAGATACCACCAGTAAAAACTTCATTGAGATCTCGCTGCAATAAAAATTGTTTGAGGACCATTACGAGTCTGTCTAATACAGGATAACGTCGCTTATACTCCTTTATTAATTCAGCTGATTTCACTCCATTATTCATATTAAAACTGATATCAACTTTTATTTCAGTTTCTTTGTCAGTTAATTTAACTATCGGGACACTGGCCTTGTCCAATACTTTTATTGATGATGGCTCGGCAATATTTTGATCCAATAGAGCACTTTCTAAAGTACGTAATGGAAGATCTGACCAATTTCCAATTACCACCAGGTCAATATCACTGTGAAATAAAATTCAATTCATATATTCTCATCAATAACAACATTCTACATATAATTAATCCGACACTAAATCATCAGTATTATCATTTTATATTGTCGGATATAAATAATTGTTGAGTTATTACCTGGTAGGTAAATAAAGACCTGTACGAAAACTACCAAATACTTCAACTTTTGAATCTGGCCAAAGATCATAAATTACTTGTTCAATTCTTCGCACTACTCGAACACGAAGGAAATGCTCTTCAACTGATGGGCCCATGTACGTGAAGAAATCCTGTATCTCTTCGTGCAATCTAATTCCAATGGAGCAAAAAAGAAAAAACAAATAAAAAAACACATTCATAAATAAATAGCTAAACAAATCAATCAATCAAAATTCCATATTGATAGGGTATTATTACAATCTCAGCCATGATTAATAGCATTTACATATTCTCTGTAAACATGAAAAATTTCAAAAGGGCATTACGTGAGTAACATATCGTACATCAATGTGCACTCATATTCCCACACCTATCCTTCATAAATGCACATCTAATCCTCAAGAAAAATGTCCTGCAAGAGGAAAAAAAAATCCCCTCACGTGCATTACAATTCCTAACCTCTATCTTTCTCTCTCTCCCACTCATTATCACCCATAGGGGCGCTGCAAATATGCGCCCTCGCGCGGGCTGCGGCACACTCTCTAAATATATTCAAGGTTGAGCGAGAGGAGCCTGGCGTAGACATCACGGAAAAAAAAAATATATAACCACGAGAAGAAAAGAGAAAAATACATCGACGACATTTTGTATATGAGATGGAACAATAAATATGATAAATTGAAATAAATACATGAAATCATACAGATTTTATGAAACAACACCCACCCAATTACACCCTTGGAGTAATGTTTGCCAGGAATACGCCAAGGACATCCACCATGCATGCCGACTAGAGCATCGTGGTTGTAATTCATTCCATAAGTGCTAGCACGATTATCGCTTTTCCTTCTCGATGGATTGTAATAGTTATTACAGCTGTTATGTTGTCCACGTTGATTAACCGTTGTCCTATCGTCAATTACACGATTGTTCACAGTATTATCAAGTGATATAAAGTCCTGGCCGCTTTTGTTCGTGGCCATAGTCGTTTGTCCACCACTACTACTACCAGTACTACTAGCACCACCACCTACACTACCACCACAGCCACCGCCACCGCCGCCGATTACGCCGTTGTTATCGTGCCTAAGTGTCAGTATATCAAGACCCTTCTCCGCTTCCCAAATGTGCAACCACAAGTCTTTTGCGGGGCCGAACTGCTCCGGTTGATACCAACCGATAGTCGGATCCATTAAACGCCACCTTCGTTGGGCCCACTTGTCCCGCCGCAGTCGAACACTAAACGACCCGCCGGCCTTCTCACACCACCACCACCACCACCACCGCACAATTCAATAAATACACAATCACTCAACTATTATGAGTTTATTGTTTAATGTTATTGACGTTGACAACTTGAATAAATTGAATATCCCACGACTCCTTTCTCCTCAATATACAGATGAGAGAGTGAGAAACCATGCATACAGGTTGCATCCGCGATTCGATTCGCGATAGATGTCGCGCATGAACTAATAAAAGTAATAATGTGATATGAGGAGAGAGAGAGAGAGAGAGAGAGAGAAAGTAGGGAGTACGCGATATATATTATTGTATATATATATGTACAGAGAATCTAGAAAGGTTTATTCTGACGTTGATTGTGTGAATGTTGTTAGATGGAATTGGTATTGTCGTTTTTCGGCAGTTCAAACCGCGCATGCGTCCGCCCTCATTATTTATGGTTTTATCAGGTTATGGTAATGTAGATTTGTTTGATTTTGTGGGGTTTGGTAGAAAGGGATGAAGCAGATGGAGAAATTAGTGTGGAAAGTGATGGAGAATTGTACATTTAGTTGTGATGTTTATTATGTGCGAGAGAATATTAATGAAGAGCGTAAATTCATATATAATAGGAGTAATCTTTTGAGGTTAGTTTTGTGGTTATTGTGATGATATAACCTAAAACCGATTCGTATTTTCGCGGTTGAATGAGCGTGCGCGCCATTCAATGCTGCAGATGCTGCGAGTTATCGTCCTATGATATTGCAGAACATTTGCGGATGGATTTCAAAAAAAAGGTCGAAGTACACGAAAATTTAAGTTAGAAAGAATGGAAAAAGTCCAACCAGTCATGATTCTGTAGGATCATTTCAGTTTGACTTGATAATATGTCGAAAAATTTGAGTCCACGCTTGTAAAATGCAATAAAATAAAACGAATTCTCTCGCACAACAACAACATAACCTATATTGGATTTGCATTTTCGCGCTCATTGTCGACCATCTTGTAAATATATGTCATACAAACAACAAAATTATCGATTGATAATATTCTAGTGATCATTTATACCGGCCGAATTGATATGTACTCCAAAAACCAGAAAATTTCAGCCTGCGTGGATTATTACTCACATTCTAGTTCATGGCCCATTCCGTAATATTCGGCCGTTTGTCGTATGGGCGAGTGTGATCGAGTGTGATCGACACGCAGCAGTGATTATTATTTAAAGAACTCATCTGCAAAATGGCTTCATTGTGCAGACGAGCCGTAGTACAACTATGCAGCCGTTCATTTTCGTCAACAGGATATAAAAGAGGAATATTAGATGGTAATTTAATTTATACATCTTCATAGTATTTGTGGTACGCAGCTGACGATCAATCGTCTGACCATGCCTCTACACATACATACAAGAACGACATTATGTAATTTACTCAATTTGTTGGAATTCACTTGCTTACATATCATTCATCCTTCAATGATGAACCCCTCTCAATTATATTCAACCCGTTTCATATCAATTTTCCATCTCAGCAAGTTTTCATTGATTAATCTGAATTAAACAAAATGAATTTTGCGAAATTTTACAGGCCAACTGCCCGACCCAATGGATCTGGCGACTGGATTGGAGAAGAAAGAATTGCTCGCATTCCAAGCTGGCAATTTTGTGAGTTATCACAAACAAAATCAAGAAACACCATCATATACCATGAAGATTACATGATTATAACAACATATTGTTGTATTATAGGATCCATTTCACATGAAAGCCCGAAAGCGTGGACCTGGTACCAAAGCCGACCCAAATTTGGTGCCGAGTGTTGAAAATTGTCGCATTATCGGTTGTGTTTGCGAAGAGGAGTCTACAAGTGTTGTCTGGATGTGGCTCCACGAAGGTACACCAAGACGCTGCGATTGCGGACACTGGTTCAAACTTGTCCGAAAACCTCCAATATAAATGAGTGGATTATGATATACATTGGCATAAGTTAGTCAATTGTTTGCAGTTACTTAGAAATATTCTTAAATTACATATAATGATGGAGATACTGCCGAGTTATTTACAAATACTTGATCCAAATCCTTGTTTCCTGTATTCAGTGACTTGTGACATGCCGATACAATGCAAATTAACAGAAAAAAATAGAAAAAAAACACAGAGACAATACACAAGTCATATTGGTTTGTTTGAATATACTCAACGAGTATTGTCTCAGTGATCAAAAATCAATGGGTTCAATGTATATAAAATTGGCATGAAGATTTATTGCAAATAAATGCCAATTGTTGAAAAGTATAATCAATATTATCTACGGTCGATGAGCAGTGATTTCAGATTCAATTTTTTCCTTTTCATCTCAGATACACACAACAATGACCCGTAATTAATTGTTTTTTTTATTTAGTATATATATATTCACAATTGAGCTGAAATGTGCAAAAAAAAAACACGCACTCTTCTACTATGACGAATACAAAATCTATGAATTTAGCATCGTCCAAAACGTGGAAAAGTAAAACCAAACAATGCAAAAAAAAATAGTTTACCGTGAACAAAGAAAAAAAACGTAACAATCATTATGGAATTCTTACAATTAGTCATAACAGATCTTGAAATTGATTATTACCGAATGGCATTTGTCTTTTTTTGTGGCTGCTTGAGAAAACAATACTTATACATACAACGCAATTATTACAAATACTTTTCTTTCATTTCTTTTTTTGTATAAATTGATAATTTAAATTCAATTTTGAATTATTTCATTATTTTCACTATTACTTTCATTTTTAAAACATTCATTCATCACTTCGTCGATATTGTTTTGCTGTGAGTGTAATGAATCAACGACAGATGAATCAGATTTTCTTTTCATTTCACCAACGATTGTTATGTAATTTGAAGGTATAAGTCCAACATTGACACTGTCTGTGGCTTTGTACCAACCAGGTAAGTTCTTTGGTTGTAATGATTGTGGTGCGAGCCATATTTTCTGACCAACTCTCAAGCTCATTTCAGCAGGTGACGCAGCTACAAAGTCATATCCAGCAGTTGCTGAATACACAGGTTCATTCAATTTGAACCATTCTTTTGGATCATTTTCATTATTTGTTGCTTGCTGAACATTATTTACAAGCTTGTGAATTAAATATGGGATGGCAAATAATAATCCGAGAAACAGGAGAACAGGCCATGTGGTTGGACCTGTTTTCTCACCATTAACAACTTCTAAAACAGTTTTTTGCCAAATTTTATCATCATTCGGGTCATTCATAGATAATCCTGTAAAAAAAAAACACGAAATATGTTATCATTCTCCCATTTGAAAGTTAAGAATTCTATTCTTGCAATTTTACGTTATGTCAATTGGATATGGAAAAAAATTGTTCAAATATTTACCTAATCGGTACATAATTCTTTTGTACAACCATTTGACGAATCTTATCAGTGCGAATGTGTTCAATAATTGGCCAAACATTGAACGTGCCCTACCAACATTTTCAGCTACACTTAATATTGCACGAAATGAACTGGTCATTGCAAAAAATGTTGATTCAAGCATCATTGTAATCGATGAAAATGTATTAATTACTGATTCAATAGATTGAAATGCTGGTCTACTACTTTCTTCAGCGAATTGGACTAGACGTGTTTCAACATCGCCACCTGCACCACCAAATTGTCCATAGCCTGATGAATATGGATATGAACTATATCCACCATAGGATCCATATCTTCCGTATCCCCAATTATTATTACCATAACCACCATAGCTATTGAATCCAGTGCCCATATAGTTAGGTCTAAAACCACCGTAAGATTGATAATTATTGTTCATTGCTGGTCTTGGTGGCAACGGTGGCGGTTGAGCTACATTGATATTTGGTCCATAAACACCACCACTGAAACAATTTTGAATTATAATAAATTATTACCTCATATCAATGAAGGATTTCTATGGATATAAATTCTATAAATATTCACCTCAATGATCCAGGTCCTGGTTTGAATTGATTAAAACTAGATGTGCTGGGTCGTTGTTGATTCATTTCAGATATTTTTGTTCAATTATTCATAAAATATGAAGTGATTGCTGGAGAAGTAAACGGCGACGCAGTACACAGATGAGAATGTTGTAAAGATAAATGAATTTACTTTAGATCTTTCATGATATTGGTCAAAGGTCGTTCATACTCACTGAACACATACGCATATATTTTCTAATGGAAACAAGTGATGATAAATATTGATTCTATTTATGTTATAATATTTTGGCAATTTAAATATCAGTGTTGAAGATTTTTTGAATGTTAAACACACAATTGTCTTCAATATTTTGTATGATAATGTAAATTCAGTCAGTTCAGATCATTATTGCTGTTTGGCGTAATTAAATTATTTGTACAATTTGTGTGTAGATTGGCACATATGAACTCACGTGTAAAGAGTGTAATGTGTATGATCAAGTGTATATACTTTATTCTTCTTCAACTTTCTTTTTTCATACTCGTTTTGTTTTGACGTCTGTGTGGATAATCTGAGTGGGAGAATTTTCATATGGCGATAAAATGCCAGTAGTGTTGCTGAACGTATAACTTATAGGTTATGTTTTGGTACAATGTTGACCGTCACGTCGCTCTGATCAGTTATGAGATTTCTGAAATCGGAATTTTGCAAATGGAGCAATGGAAGAATCGGGTTGCTATTAGACTCCCCACATTTCAAAATGTCACTATGACGAAGATACAAACTTCGATGTGTAACTCGTCGGATTCGTTAAAATTAATTGTG
>JAPYZF010000722.1:0-69188 GCA_030523045.1 Meteorus cinctellus
ATCGACGGAATTATGCAACAGTAGAGTCGTGATGCATAGAGATGTGAAAATGGCCTGATGCGGAAGAGAGTTGTGATCCATAGAGTTAACGGTTTGCCGCATAGAGTTCTGGGGGATAGACTTCTGGTGGGATAGAGTTCTGATCGATAGAGTCCTGATTGACAGAGTTCTGATGGATGGAGTTAACAGGGCGCCGACAGAGTTAACGGTATGCCCTTCCAGGCATAATTGATGGTGACTGTGCCATCAACAATTTATCTCCCATGACTATAACAATAGGTAGAGTGGTTACAAATTGGAAATTCCCGACCCAGGCATTTATGCATGCGACTGTAGATAACTATACAGAACATGTTGAAGTAGATTCAATATCTAATAACTTTAATTAATATATATTTATTGTGGTGTGGTGCTTTCAGTTGCTTCTTATAGTTTTTTCTTTATTTGCTCATACATTTTGTTAATTAAAATATCGCTCGCATACACGTCATTGTGTATCGCTCAAATGTATATGACATTTTTTTCATTTTTATACTATAGATTATTTGATCGTACGACAAATTGATATCGAAACGCGATCATAGCTCAGAATTCGTAATTACAGAAAGGAAAAAAAACGGATACAGCTTCGAAATTCTAAATGTCATTATTTTTGTTTGTAAGCTTTTAGAAATCTAAAGTAAAAAAATAATCAAATGAATACCAATAACGGAATCGTGGTGGCAACAAAGAGAAAAAATATTCCATGGGTGAAACTCATTTTTTTCCGTATATAATCGGCCTAACGCTTTTTTCTTTCTCTAATCTTGTGGTAAAAATAGTTACCTGAAATTCTAAAGAAAAAAAATAAAAATTCTATCCCTCTTGACCGAAATCTTCCTTGAATTTATCTAATTTAGACATATCGTCTTGGTTGACCGTGGGACGGGTGGTGGCAAGTGATTTCATCATGTGTTTCTGTAAGAAAATGAAAGAACACGGACATATAGATCAAATGTGCTAATAACTTTGAATTAAAGAGAATAAATCTAAATAAGCAGTTTTGGATTCGTATTACCATTGTTACTGGTGGATCATATAGTTTATCGCTCTCTACTTGCGTCCAGCTCATTTCAATTGCATCAGGATCGCCAGGTGAGCACGGCGTAAGAAGATCATCAACTACGGTTGAAGGATCTTTCGGTGATGGCCCGCGAACTTTTTTAAAGTGTGTCGCTGTTTGGACAAGCCTCACAGGTTGCATGAGAGCATCACGCACAATGATGCTGATATCTGCACCAGAATAGCCTTCTGTTTCAGCCGCCAACTTTCTGAAGTCTTCCTCAGTAAGATTATGAGCTGTATTTCCCAAATGTATTTTGAACATGGTTCCACGTGCATGTTCTTCCGGGAGACCGATATATATCCGTTTCTCAAATCGTCTTCTGATCGCAGCATCAAGTACCCATGGAATATTCGTTGCTCCTAACACAAGGATTCCATCATTGTCATTACTAACACCTGCAAAAATCATCAGAAATGAAAAATAACAGTTGTTGATATTTTGAAATTACTTCATTTGCAGTATCACACAGATAAGCTACCTTGCATCTGCACCAAAAACTCTGTCTTGATCCGTCGTGCTGATTCTGATTCATTGTCGGATCGTGACGAACAAAGTGAATCAATTTCATCAATGAAAATAATACTCGGTTTACGTTGTCGTGCCAATTCGAATAGATTTTTAACGAGTTTCTCAGACTCACCGAGCCACTTGCTCACCAAATCTGATGATGAAACCGATAAGAAATTCGAATTGTTTGCTTCTGTTGCTACAGCTTTCGCTAAATAGGATTTTCCTGTACCTGGTGGCTGAAATTACATTCTATTCAGTAATTCCACATCTTTTATTTTCTTATATCAATTCGTAAAGCCTAGTTAAAAAGAAGAATCAAACTTACACCAAATAAAAGAATGCCTTTCCAAGGTATTCGTTTACCGGTAAATAGATGTGGAAATTTAATCGGCAGTATAACTGCCTCTTTGAGAGCTTCTTTGGCGAGATCCAGTCCCGCTACATCGGTCCATTTAATATTGGGCTTTTCAATAACAATAGCTCCTTCCAATCTCGATTGTAGTTTCTTTTTTTCGGGATCGTTGCTATCAGTATCGCTATCACCACTGTCACCACTTTTCTTGTCATCTTTTGTGCTTTCTTCACCATCTGCAACTGGCTTCTTTTTTCCCTTTTTCAAATATGCTTTTAGTTTCTCAGCTCTGTCTAAGTACTGTTGGCATTTCTGTCTAATACACTCCTTCGCCTTCTCACCCTGAGCCTCATCTAGACCAAAACCACAAGCACATTAAAATATATATCTTCATTAACTTACAAGTGGAAATAGGCTATTTGAATCAACTTCTACTCGGGTACATACATTTAATTGAATGGATAAAATATTCAATCGCGTGCTCATAATACTTCAGTGCTTCTTCATAATTCTTAGCTTTATCTTCGGTCGTTGCTTTCGTTGCCAAATCTATGGCTTTCTATGAATAAAGTGATGAAGAAACTTATAAGAATATTATTGACGAAATCAGACAATGCATTGTGTCAGTCATGATAGCCTTCATTGTTAACATCTATTCATAGTATTTACTTGTAATATTGTTCCAGCTGCCATCTGATAATTAAGAATGCAGAATATGTTGTTGACTGCAGGATTTAATTAATCGTTGCGAGTATGTGTGTATGTGCGTAAATTTCCGGGCGGTTCAAGATACGCTGTTGTATCGAGGAATTCCACGCGATCTGATATTAATCGTGAGAACAAGGCAACACTTTACATGTATTGTTTGCGTTGCACTCAATTAATGAATGAAACTCAATGAACAATTATAGCTCCACATCTGTAGAATAATGAATCGATATTGAATTATTTTACGAATAAACTATGGAGAATGTAACCCTTTTATTTCAATGATCATCAACCTGACGTCACGCTGATGACACTCTAGCTAGATATACTTAAAACCTCAGGGCGGATTCATATAAATACTCTTGTAAAAAAGACATGGAACTAAATCGAACAATCGCATTTCGAGATTAGAAATATAATCAAACACGAAACATGAAGAAATTTTAAGCGATAGTGCGTGCATTGCGTTTGCATCGCTACTACATCAGAGCCACTAGCGGTTGAATCTGTCAATAATAATTGACGCAACGTAAACTGCCGCTGAGGCGCTAGAAGCCTAAAATACATTCGGCAAAAATAGTTCGTGAATGATCAAAAAATTTGATGCAGAACTCTTCGTTTTTCCGTTGCGGAATTTATAAATCTATTTGCTGTCAGGGACTGCATCAATTGAATTATAAAAATAATTGCATGCTCTCATACAATTAATCCATACTTGTTCCGCCATCTTTCGATTGTTCTGGTTACACGTTATCAACCATAAAATGTACTTGAATCCTCCGCTAGATGGGTGATCGACTTCATCTTTCTGATTATTGACATCAAATTTTGATCGTTCACAAACTGTTGGTGCCGAGGATGTATATGTGTGCATATACATATGTTAATCGCCATATTTGTTCAGTATTGTATACATACGCCGGTGTATGTCGCATTGATGCGGCTTTTCTGCTATCAGCTGCTGTTACTATCAGGTGGATAAACTCTACAATTGCTGCTATCATCGCTGAGATCTCGCAGTTCATGTGATATAAGTTTAACGAACAATGTAAGAATCAACATGGCCGTAACTTGTTGATGTTGACATCAACAACTGCTCTCAACACGACTGTCATTTCATTCATCTGAATATATACCGGCGTTATAATCAATAAAAATCAGCAATGAATATGTCAGTCGAAAAAAAAAAATATCCATCGGCATTACCAACTAATTGGCCATCAAAAGACGATTCGTTACGTAAAAATCATAACCCATTACCATCATCAGGAAAAGTTGACGTTTATTATTATAGGTATATTCATTCATCGAATTCACAATCTATTTTTTTTTTCTTTTTTTTAATTTGTTTTATCGTATAAACTTTCGTGTTGTATTTTTTTTTCTCACAATTATTCATAATATTCTTCTGTTTGTTTATATATATTGATTTATAGTCGAGGTGTCAGAAATGACGCATCATTAGTACCACCAATACGACAAACTGCTTCAATTTTTAAACAACCAGTCACAATTTACAAAACACCTGAACGAAAGGTTAAAGATATTAAACATGGGACGCAAGAGAAACCAAAACAGGTTAGTTAATTAATAATAAGTAAGCAAATTCACGTGGTTCATTGTCAGATGAAAAAATGAAGATCAATTCTGATTTTCATTTTGGTAATATTCACACCCGTGTTTATTAATAAACAGATTGATGGACTCTTGGATTTCAAATGAAATGAACTATATAGAACATCAATTGAAAAAAAAAATTCTCGATCTTTCATATGATCCTGCGAATGTCATTACTAAATTTAACTCACTATTCACAATTTAAACGCTTATATTCGAATGAACTAAAAAATAATTGAACATTTTCTTTGAATTTCTGCATTTAGAAATCTTCTTCGAGACTTTGGAAAATGAATCTTGCGTTATTTCATCTACTCAATGAAATTAAAGATTTCACACGATATAGAGCAACTTTAAATGCATTGTTTCCCATGAATCTCTTTAAAACAATAAATTTTTGAATTTATCTTGTTCATTCCAATTGAATTCTTCTATTATTAAATAGATAACCTGAAAGAAAAAGAAAAAATCAAAAATATTCATTACTTTAGGAAGGGGCAGAGAAAGCTGATGGCAAGTATGGCTCCCAAGATAAACCGAAACAGGTAAAATAATTCAACACATTTAGCATATGCACTAACTAATATTGCATCACCATACATATAATATACTTTTATTGAATTTATTCTGGATTCATATTGGATGCCTTGTGCACAATGATATTTGATGATTAACAAGTAAACCTTCAAACAAACTGACATTTAATTCTTCTAGATGAAGAGAATAGCGTTATTGAACATTTAATGTTAATTTGTATCGGTAGCTGTTCCTCTTGAATGTATTTACTATTATTTGGATCTAATATTTTAATTATTAATGCTATTATTATCATTATTATTTCATTAATTTCATTCCTATTGCTTGCAGTTGTTTTGGGAAAAAAGACTTGAGGGTTTGAGAGCTTGTGATCCTGATGGTTTCGAATTCGATGGAATGGATTTGCCGAAAACTTTACGGCCAGTTGGACCATACATAACTGAAGAAACATTACTTCAAAGTGTTGCAACTGCACTTCATATGTCGTCACAACCAGTTACTGGCCAAACGGGTTCGAAGTCAGCACTTGATAAAAATCCCGGAGTTTTTTTGAATCCTGAACAACCTCTTGTACAGGTAAATATATGTTGTAATTCGTGATGCATCTATAATATTAAAGTATATGTGTATTTTTTTTTTCGTAATTCGAACATTAAAATGACAATTGATTCTTTAAGGCGGTAACAATAGCCGATGACGATATCAAGAGGCAAGAAGATCGTGTTGCGATTGCAAGAAAAAAATTACAGGACGCGTTGCGCGCGGTTTCTGCTTAATCATAAATAAATTTTCATCTCATTTTATGTTTATCATTATATTCTGTTTTTTGTTTTTGGTGGTGTTTTTTTTTTTTTTTTTTTTTTTTTTCAACTAATTATCGTTTTCCTTTCTCCTCTCATGATAATGTAATTTGAATATATAAAGCACATTATGAATCGTGTATGTACAATTTCTTTTGCTCCTCAATTTTTTGTTTTACTTTCAATAAATCTTGACTGAAAAACAGGTGAGATTTGGGTTAGCCTCAACACGTGTAGGAGAGAAGAGAAGACGAGAATAAAAACAAATGAATGTATAAATTGTGCCATTAGAGGGCGATATTTTAAAATGTAGTTACCGGGCTATACATTATATCCCGCTATCTCTCGATATGCTGCCATTGTAATTTTGAGGTTAGTCGATACTAAAAATCATTTGTCATTTTTTTCTAACTGATTCATCCAATGTCATAATCTATTGGTATAATAAAATATAGATGAGAATTTATATAAAATATACGAGTGATAGAAATTGATGAAAGATATGAATTCTAACGAAAATTATCAATTGGATATATGGAAAGGTGATTGGGGTCTGCCATCAGTTGATATTCATTGTTTGCAAGTATTGGTAATTATTGAATTGTTTGAAAATAATTAATCAAATATCTAATATGTAGCATGGATAATCTGTTATTATTCATGATAATATATAGGTTATGTATGATATTTATCATTGATCCAATTTCACAGGCTTATGCAAAATTCAGTGATATACCATTGGCGGTGAATACAACTTGTAATCCATTCAAAACACCACATGGCCGTTTACCTGTTTTACGGACTAATATTAACACACTAGATTCAATGCAAGATATAATGAATTTTTTTACAACACGAAATGTCACACCAGATTCTTCATTATCGCCAAAACAATGTGCTGAATCTATTTCATATGATTTTATGTTGAAAGAAAATTTTTATCCAGCATTGCAATTTATATGGTGAATATAATGATATTGTTTGGCGAGTCCTTGTATGATATTAAATCCAGTGGTGATAATGAATTCTCTTTTCATAGGTGGCTAGATCAAAGAAATTTCACTGAATTTATTAGGCCATGGTATGCAAAAGCTATGCCATTTCCGTTAAATTTTTATTACCCTTCTCAGTATGAAAAACGAGCGCGTTCTATGGTTGAATCACTTTTCCCTATTGAAGAAGAAATATCAGTAATTGAAAGTAAACTTTATTCGGAAGCACAAAAATGTATGACTGTATTATCAACAAGATTGGGTGAATCTGATTATTTTTTTGGTTCAAACCCGACGTCATTAGATGCATTGGTTTATTCATATCTTGCACCATTATTGAAAGTACCATTACCAAACCCTGCATTACAAAATCATTTAAAGGCATGCACAAATCTTGTTAAATTTGTCTCACGTATATCACAACGATACTTTGAATTCGATTACCAACAATATGAAAAAGCGAAGACGAAAAAAAATGAAAAAGGGCTGAGCAAAGATTCAGAAGATGACTTTCCGCACAAAAGACGTGATCAAGTGTTGGCTGGAATTGTTGCAACAATTGCTATGGTCAGCTATGCTATCTTCAGTGGAATTGTAGAGGTAATTTATGAATAAAATCCATAAATAAAATACGATTTTGAGTAGTTTCACCTGTGGCCAACAACTCACATAACTAGAAGGAAACAAAAGAAAAGTTCTGGGAATGAACTTCGAACATGAATCATCCCGAAATACGTGAAGGCGGAACTCATCAAAAGAGTTCAATACGGAATATTAATTTGATTTTTTTCGTTCTATCGTATGATAACTGAAGCAACAGATGTTGTTCATAGATTCTAGTTTATGTAATAAGACGCAAGCAGTTTATAAGTTTCCGTAAAAGGACAAAGAAACGTAAGTATGTCCAATATATTAATATAGACATCATATTATTCAACAATTTTGCCGAAAATCCTCTCTCCTCCATTTGATTTTCATAGTTAGCAAGTTTTTGATTCAAAATACTGTAAATTTCCTCGATTATTTCTCTAAAGTTTCCATCACAGTATAATTAGTAATTCAATGAATATCAGAAACGTAATATATTTGTTAAAGGTCTCGATAAAAGATGATAATGATATGGACAATTATTCCGGGGATTACCTTTCCGAGCTGGATGTGGAAGATTAAAAGTATTCCATTTCAAAAAATTTTTGAATCAATTGATCTGAAATAAAGTTAAAAATTGTAAAAGCATCAAATAATTCTCAACAAATTTCATTCAGTGCACCTTCATTTTCATTAATGATATAGCATTTATTCGTATAATATATTTCGTTTGTATCTTTACATTGATTAATAATATATATTAGCTTGAAAAGGGGACGATATGGTATATCTGTGTTTCATGAAAGCTTTGTCGGTTAAATATCCTTTTAGCTATGTCCCGGTCTATATCTTGATGCGATTCCGTTTGTTGCTGAGACAATTTCTTGCGCGAAACTTTCGAAATTATGTATTGTGGTTCCGCCTAAAATTATTTTTATTCCAGGATTCAATTTATTAATATTATAAACTGCCAAACTCTCTTCATACGTTGCACCACCAATAATAAAAACGATGACATCTTGAATTCTGAATGCAATAAGAAGAAAAATAGTTGTCATACAAAAGTATATCGAAAAGAGGTAGAGAAAAATTTTATTCATCTACTGCTTACTTTTTAATCATAGTCGTTTGCACCAGATATGGGAATGTTTGCGTATTCAATTTTCCTTTCATGAGATCTTCCAATGTTTCACTCAGAAGTGGATTATGCTGTGTATATACATTATCAACACCGCTTAACCCTTTGAACAATTTTTTCGTTATTTTCGCCACCACCTCACGATCAAATAAATTGCTTTGTCGTTGATTTATCCCGCTGTACTCCAAAATATTGTATACTAACTGAAACATATAGGAATAAAAAAAAGTAGCGAAATTATATCGTCGACATAGTTATATATATATCGAATCAATTGTACATTACCTTTGTATATTTCTCTGGTACTTTACGATTCTTCAACATTTCAATCAGTGTGCCAATTTCATTACTCGTATGCTTCTCATAATGCAGTGCATAAAGCATGACTAATCTCGTAGCATCAATATCACGTACTTTCGAATTATTTAATAATTTTTTAATTTTTTGCAACTTAAAAAACAGCATCAATTTTATCCATTAATTGTCATTTCGATTCCTTTATCTTGAAGAAATCATTATAATTCATTATTGACAAACCTGATTTGAATGTTCATTTTGACAACAGAGTTCTTGTTCTGTCTCGGATATTTCAAGTAAATTATGTGTACCAACTAAATTTGATAATTCACCAACAACGGTAACATGTTTCGAAACTGTTCCCGACATTTTCTTGAACAATGGATATGCTTCGACGAAATTCTTCATGTCAGCGATACTCTCAACTTTTTGATGTTTCTTCGCTCTCTTTTGGAAATCTTCCATTAAATCTTTGATTGTTTGGCCAATTTCACCAAAATTCAAGTACAGATTCTGCGATGAAGATATAAATATATATAATACGATGAACATATAAATGTAACTACAATTGTGAAAACAAACGAATTGTATCAATTACCGCTGCGTAGAATTCATCGTGTTCAGCACTCAGAACAACTTCGCGCAATTCTTTAGAAATGCCTTTCACGTTTGATAAATCAACACGATTGTTACTGATAGTTAGGAGTTCATGTACCATTGCTTGATAAGTCCATTGATTCAACAACGGTGTCACCGGATCGTCTCTTCTATCAAGTATTAACAGAATTGGATCGGAATCCTGACGGAATTTGAATGAATTGGATTCTTTCATCAAAATTTCACGTATTTTTTCCGCTAATCGTTTGGCCATTGGTGAACTATTCTGATAACGTATATAGGGAGATTTTTTCAATGACAATAACACTGAAATGATCCCATCACATGTTCTGTGTAAATGCTCTGGATTCCATGAAAGACCTTCGAGATAAGAAAATTTCTTCATTATAAATAATAATCAATTTATAACATTCAATGACATAATTTCCAATCCATTCACCTTGAGCACAAGCGTTTATACCGAGGGAAAATAAATGTGGATTTATGGCTAAATAATCGGCGTAATATTCATGAACTTCACGAACAACTTCTTGTTCATCACTGTCAGCCAATAGTTTGATATCCGCTTTGGAAATAATATTGCTAAAATCTGAATTGAGAATTTAAAAAGAAGTAGAATTATGGCGAGTCACACCTAATTATTGATTAAAAATTTCTATATATCTCGAAAATTTTCATTGTGGAATAAGTAAGTAAAAAAGAATAAAAAAAAAAAATTGGAGAACAATTGCGGATTGAAAAACATTCTTATTTCTTATGAGATTTATCGAAAAAATTTTATATCATCGTGTTTTCATTGTCCAAACATTCCATCTATTATATTATCATTGCGATAATATGAACGGTATTAAGTAAATGAAGATAACAATGTTCACATTCACTTACAAATATAATAAATTCCATATTTTGGATCACGTAATTCATTACAAAGTAGTGCTACATTCTCTTTGGTCGGCCTTATGAACACAATACACTTTAAATGCTTCAAAGATTCACCACGTACTGGTACATCAATTTTATCAAATAAATAAACTTCTTTCATCAGAATTTCCGAATGACTGTAAACCAAACTAACAATGCTGGTCTAAAAGAAGATAGACATATATACACATATATAATTGTATGTACATGTGATAAAAAAAAAGAGAACTTTGACATTATTTGACAGATGGACATAATCTTAATATTAAATTCAACAACACTCACTGTTTGTTTATCCATTAGAAGAACTTTCATTCCTGGCTCACTTTCCTCAGTCATTCGGGTGATATATAACTTTAACGCTGTTACAACATTCATTTTATCATCAATTTTTGCACATAAAGTTTAATTGAAATAACATAACCATAAGTCATCGATATATTCGCTGGAACGCCATTGACTACGTAAAATCCTGGTAGGTGGCGTTCTACGTGATATAATTGTGGCCAACTTCAGTCGCAATGGGGATCCGGACTAACAAACTCTGACGTTTGGCGGCAGCAGAAGCGTTGTTTTTTTTGGAGGGAAAATTCAAAGTTCCAACATTAATAATCATGAAATTCATAAATGCAGAATGAAAATAATGTACTGCGTGAACTATTCTTCATAATATTTAATATCTTGATTGGTTGGATTGTTGGATATATTGAGGTTAGATTCAGTACTGTTGAGGCCTGGGACTGTGGGACACACACTTTTCCATAGCCATAACCATAAGCGAAATGGAGCGTTGTGATTGGTCGAGCGCTTATGGTTATGGTTATGGAAAGTGTGTGCTCTAACCACTTCTTCGTGGCATTTCAATTAGTACACACGTTTACGCTAACGCGCAACGAATTGTTCAAATTTAAATAAAATTCTCTATTTTCAAAGTGAACACGAAATATAAAATTATTGTAGAGTGTACATTATAATCTAGATTATTCGCATTTGACCCATATGTCTCCAACATGATTCCACATCTTCATTATAAATATCTATATATATTCATTTAATCTACATATATTTATTCAGATGATTTTCCGAGTTCTCGTATATAATTGAATATACACTGTAGCATGTTCAAAACTGCAATCGTTTAGCTAAAGATCCACCGTCAATTGACTCAAGTAATTTCCTCTTCAGACTTGGTTTCTCCTCAGGAAAACGTTTGATACTTGTTGGAAGTGGTAACTTTTCACCTGGTGTTGGAGGTGGTTTATTACTAAAATATGTCATCTGTAATGCTTCATCACATGTGCATCGTTCTAATGGGTTAATATTCAAGAAATTAGCGATCAAATCCAATAAATCATCACCAGCAGCTGTGAATATATGTTTCAACGGTGTACCAGGGAATGGTTTGAATTGTATGAAGTCTGGCAATTCCATCATTCCTTGCCAAGTATCTTCAGTTGGAGTTCCCAATGTCTACAAGCAAGCCAAATATGTGATAAATTCGATGATATAAAGAAATTTTATTTTCTGTTTTTTTTTAAGTACGATTCTCACCTGGAATATTTTCGTGAGTTGATCCAAGTCTGATTCACCAGGTAAAAACGGTACACGCAGCATTAATTCTGCCAGTATGCAACCTACTGCCCACATATCCACTCCGGTTCCGTATAATCGAGCACCGTACAGTAATTCTGGTGCTCGATACCATCTTGTTACTACATGATGTGTATTTATTCTATTTGGTGAACCAAAAAACTTTGCTAAACCAAAATCACCGATTTTCAGTACCCCTGAGCCATTAACTAATAAATTATTGGGTTTTAAATCACGATGGAGAATCCAATTGAAATGTAAATAGTTCAATCCTTGTAATGTTTGAATAATATAAGCTTTTATGTTGGCGGATGTTAAAACAATGTTATTGTCTTTGATGATCACCTCCAAGTCTGTATCCATGAAGTCAAAAACCAGCGATACGTTTGATTTATGACCGAACACATCTAAAATATAACACATTATTTAATTTTCGTATATTCACCTTGAATTTATATTTGATATTGAACAAGAATTGTGTTTACCCAATAATCCAATAATATTATCATGTTTCAAATCTTGCAATAATTTAATTTCTCTCAGTGCAGTTCTATTGATTCCGTCTCTTGCTTCAGCACTGCTCCCAACTTTGATCTAAAAATAATAATCACAATAAATTTATAATATCAGCTTCATTATAATGAAAAATTAATACAAACCTTCTTTACAGCGACTATTTGATCTAATTCGATATCTTTAGCTTTATATACAGTTGCAAACTGCGAAAAAGAAAATCATAGTTTCATCAAAAGAGAAAAAAAGTGTATCCGTGGAAAAATCGTTGAATTTATTGGATATGAATATTGTATACCTGTCCTTCGCCTAAAAAATCAATTTTTTCATATCTTCGCAATTTGTCAGCCATTGTTTCTATTATTATTTATTTTGTAAATAAACAGTGAAGTGAAGTAGACGAGGGAAGCAAACTCACGTTTTAACCTAAAACTTTTCAAACTTTACTGTATACAATTTGTATTGATTGCAAATGTATGTGTTAAATGTGAAGTCGTTTTTCGGCGTCATTGCCCATAATAGTCCACGACATGCAATGCAATACATGGATATATAACGTATAACCTCAAAGGACATTAATAAAACTACTTCATCTAGCATATGATGATACTAGTCGTTGGTGGGACGGAACAAGATGAATCAATTGGCTATTCACTTGTCCAATCATTAGCTCCTATTTGATATGATATTTGTTGCTATTGACAACTGTTGAAATGTGTGATATCATGTTTTATTTGTGTTCCATAGTGTTGTGGAAAACGTCGAGCAATTGCAATTATATTTGTTCGTCAATTTGATTTGAAATTATAAAAAATCAACATAATGCTCGTCAAGAAATAATTTCCGTATTTGTTGTTATTATTCATTTATTTATTTATTCTGTATTTTCATAAACATGAGTTTGTTAACTAACAGTGCCGAGAACGATTCACCATTGATAATATTTGACGTATCGAAGAATGAACGGAGACTCAATGATGAGTTTAAAACCTTACAGAGAAAATTAAAGCCCAAATGGAAATGTTGCGAGTGAGTTCGGTTGATGATGAATTTGCACAATTAATAATTCAATAAAAAAATGTTTTCTGTCTTCTTTTTTCTTTTTCAGAAGCAATGATGCATTGTCACAAGAGTCATTGAGAAATGCCGAGATTCTGGTTCTGGCTGAACCCCGAAATAAATTTACTGATTTGGAGATCAATTCAATCAGAGGATTCATAAACGGTGGAAAGAATGTTTTGGTAATGTTGGGTGAAGGTGGTGAAAATAAGTTAAATACAAATATCAATTTTTTGGTGGAAGAATATGGAATAATGGTAAATAATGGTAGGTACCTCCTGAACAATGTGTATTTGATATTCGAATAATTTCTAAATTTTTCCATTACAATAGACCTATCGTTCTTTATTCAATTTATCTTTCAATTAACCAGATAGTGTTGTGAGAATCAATTACAGTCGCAACTACCATCCGAAAGAGTGTATAATCTCTCATGGCTTTTCGAACAAGTTACGTTTTGAAAAGAATCGTGATGAATTAGCGTGAGTTTATGAATATTCAAATACTCTATCTCAGCGTTGAGAAGTAGTATAAGTTATCATTATATCTCATTTCACTATTCTACTTAGGAATATGCAATTCGTCTATCCATATGGGGCAACATTAAATGTCGTCCAACCATCAGTAATTGCATTGTCCAGTGGTGCAATGACGATTCCAAATAATAGGCCAATCTGTGCATATTACTATTCACCAGCGAGTTCAGGGAAATTAGTTGTACTTGGTTCATCGCGAGTTTTCTCTGACACTTTTATTGATAAAGAACACAATGATGCAGTGCGAGAAATGATATTTGATTTTTTCCAAACAAAGAATGATGTTTCAAAGAACAATATACATCTCGATGACGTTGATGTAAGAAACTTATGAATTTTAGTTCATTCACCTGTGAAATTAGAAATTTTGTTTCATTCTTGTTCGCTTATTAAAATGATTATTATGTCCCGAATTTTGAATTCAGCATTCCGAATATAATTTTGTACCAGACATTACGCAACAGGCAGATAATCCTAAAGTCTGCACACAAGATTCGGACCATATTGATATACCACGAGAATATACGAAACTCTTCATACATCACATGTATTCTGTAAATATATCCATGATACCGGAGTGTATAAAAGCTTACAACATGTTGGGAGTGAAACATGAACCTTTAGCACTGATATCTCCACATTTTGAAACACCATCCCCATCTACTCAAGCATCGGTAAATCATTATTCAGAATTATATTGTTACAATGATTTGTTGTATGTTATGGTTGCACTATAAAAAACTGTACATACTTATTTCAGGTATTTCCCCCGAGTTTTCAAGAACTTTCACCACCTGCTCTTGAACTATTCGATCTGGACGAAGCATTTAGTTCTGATCTTCTAAAATTATCTCATTTAACAAATAAGTATATGACAACGAAAGAATCATCAAGTGATGGTGAATTGGATTACTATATACGAGAATTCGGTGAAATAATTAGAATGAATACGTCTGAGTTTCCAACATCTAAAGAAGTTTTGAATTATGTATTCCAGAAACTCAGTAGTTATAAATCAATACATAATATTGACACCATGAAAACAATGTGTAAATAAATAATAAATTATGTTTCATAAATTGAGAAGAAATTTCCTTCTTCTCTTAGGATATTTTTATGAAATAGCAATATGACATTGAAAGGAGATATGCAATTGTGGCGTGTGTGTGAACAATTGCGACATCTTGAGTGATGCGCGCGGAGCCGTGAACCAACGGGGCTCACGAACGAATTCATCGAGAGAAGGCGATTGGCGAAATTTCCGGCGCAAATATTTGGCCCAAACTTCTCCATAGATTCATTCATCAATCTAATTTTTACAATTCAATATAATTCAATGTATATCAATTGATAATAAAACAACAAAGATGTCTGTATTCTTTGTGAATGCGTGAGTATCCAATTTATATTATTTAGACAGAAAAATTTTAAGGTTATGTTGCTTAACAAATGTTTTTATTCAAGTTATTTTGGCTTAACAATTAATCCTAATGAAAAACGTATGAATAAACAATGTTTCATTAATAATATATATAAATATATGAATAACTATTGTATTTGTTTAATTCTAATAAGTTTTTCTAAGGTTAAATAATTCAAAAAATCATTCATCATTTACTGTTTTTTTTTGTTTTCCTCCAATCTCATTTGTTTGTAATACGTAAGACAGTGATAAATAATAATCCTTATTTGTATTATATATTATAAAAGGAATCAAGACAGTGAAGTTGAGGGCGATTCCAATGGCGATTTACAAATCGCATCGCCTGGTAGTTCAGAAGCTCAACAAGCGTTAACAACATTTTGGCCTAAAGTGGCAGAAGAAATTAAAAAAATTACCAATGTATGTATCCTATGTTTATATGAATATAATTATGATTTTCATACATCCAATACAGCAGATACATTTTCCTTCAATAGATGGATTTGAAAACACAGGCGTTGCCATTGGCACGAATAAAAAAAATTATGAAATTAGATGGAGATGTAAAAATGATAAGCGCTGAAGCGCCAATGTTATTTTCAAAAGCCGCTGAAATATTTATTCATGAACTTACATTGAGGGCATGGGTGCACACAGAGGATAATAAACGGCGTACACTACAGAGAAATGATATTGCAATGGCGATCACAAAATATGATCAATTCGATTTTCTTATAGATATTGTACCAAGAGATGAATTGAAACAGAGTAAAGCACAAAATGACAATATTGTACGTACATCAATGAATTCTGATCAGGTTCATTATTACTTTCAACTGGCACAGCAGCAAGCATCTGCGAACCAAAATGTCCAAAATAACGGTCCAGCTGCACAACCAATACAGATTGTACAGCCATCCACTGCACAAATACAAACAATCAACATTGGCAGCCCTGTAGATCAAGTAATAATAACTTTTGCACTTCTCATTCTTTATCCGCATTTATGTAATAGTAATTCCATGAATTTTTTGAAAATTCCACAGGACACCAATGCGAATACAACACAAACAGTAACTGTACACAGTCCTCAGCAATCATCAGGTCAACAAGTTATTCAACTTCAACAAGCTCAACAATCATCAGGGACTCAAAGCGGGGGTATACAAATAGTCCAGCAAATTGTAACCCCTAATGGCGATATACAACAAATACCTGTACGCTCATTGTTTCCATTGTCAAAAAATTTCATTCACGAATGTCTTAAATTCCTTTTATGCAAGATATTTTAATTCCTTTTTTTCATACTCTCACAGATCCAATTGACCCCGCAACAATTACAAATGATAAGAATGCAAGTACAGGGTGGTAGTAATCAGCCGATAATAATTCAAGCAGCACCGATACAAGCGCAACCACAACTTATTCAAGTATCACAAGGTGGACAAGCTCCTGTGTATTTACAGACTAGTAACGAGAATGAATAACTGATAACAACAATCGAATTAATAATGAATAATCCGAATTTTCATGTTATTGAATAAATAAAGAGAAATTAACAAAGTGTGAGTGAAAAGAGAAGAGATGGGGGAGTAATTTATAAACTTGTATGGTAAGAGAATAAAACAATTTTTTTAAATCATTATTTTCAGTGAGAATCAGCGAGAAATTATCGTTATCCCTCCAGAAATGAGACTGCGTGTTGAATCTCAGATGTGATATCACAAAGACTGCCACCTCTTGAACTCAGTATCATTCCGAATATGTATTGTAGTACACACTGCCACATCCACACGTTCACACGTATGCGTCATTCGAGTGAAAATGATGTAAAGTGATGTGACGTAAAAGAATATAAACGATAAGCAAGTATATGTAAAGGGCCCTTGCGTTCAAGATGTAACATGATTCGTTGCGTTGTCTTGTTGTTTTCGTCGTTGTTTTCGTTTGTCGTCAACGTTGATGTCGTTGGTTGCGGTATATGGGCTTCGGTGTGTGCTTCTTATGGTTGATCAAGCACTCAGGTCGCAGGGCCTATTGCGGTTGAGACGAACGAGAGCGAGAGAGACTGCAAGTTGTATCAAGTTTCACGATGCTGCGGTTCTTATATATCCACGTTGAGTCTTTCTTTTCGCCAACAATATATTCTCATATCTACTGTCTATTCTTTTAAACCGCTGGCTCTCTAACCACCAACCGCGAATATGATGATATATAAATATACCCATTTTGCAAGTCGCAATAACGTAACTCAATATTCATCATAACCAACACAACTCATCAGTTCCGTTTTGAATAAAATAATTATTTTGTTTTCAATTTCAATTCCACATATCACATTTGTAAGACAAAATAGAAGGGCTTCATTTATTTAGTAATTGTAACACGAATACACTGATATATGTACAAAGAGGGATGCTCTCTCCCAGTTGCCAGGGTAACGTTGCGGTGTCTCGGATGTGCTCGTCACAGAGCATTCAGCCGAGAGGGTTAAAATGCAATAATACATAATACGAAAACGAAAACGAAAACGAAATCCCCCCTCGTTTTCTTTTCTCATGGTACCAACTCATCACTATACTTTGGAATACTTAAAATCCATTTTGTTTTTCACTTTAACATTCCTATTTTTTGCTTTTTTCTCTCCCATCAATGCTGTTGCCTTCTTTTTCTCCCCTTCCTTCTTCTTTACCGTAGTACGTATATACCACCGTCCTGGATTCTACGTCGTTGGGTGAGGTACTCGGATTTCACGACATGTTTACAAAGATCCTAGAGATAAGTTGAGAATGGCCGCCCCATAGCTCCATGCCTTCTCCATCGGTGTAAGGTGACAGCTGCGTTCGCATATACACATTAATACATAAATAAATACGCATGTGTGTGTATCAAACACATAACGCAAATACATGCAGGCGTATATGTCACCCAACACACCCACGCTGAGTATACAAACGTGTGGGCTTTCGATGTATATGCACATATTGTGTCTCGCTTCGTGAGAGAAGCACGTAAAATTCGTGTGGACATACATGGAGGAAAAGGGTCATGATAGAAAATGTGTAGATCAGCATGAACGAATGTATGTGATTATATATATATATATATATATACACATTTTCACGGTTGCATTTGCGGCTTTCACGTAACAACGTTGGGCCCATCTAAATTCATTATTCTCATTGCCTTCCGTTGGGGATGTTATATATATATTTGTGTATGCGGGTGGTCGGAAATGTGCGCAAACAGGTCGTTCATCGAGCAAGTATCTTTCCTTTAATTTTTGCACTTAAATCGCTGTATGAATAATAAAAGAACGGGATGAAAATGAAAGAGAAAAAAAAAACTCGAGACGTTGGTAAATTATTAATCTTCCATGCCGTTATATTATCAAGCTACCGACGCTAATATTATCTTCTTGTTTATTTTTTTTGTATCTTATGGTTGCTTTCTTTACGTCTTCTAGGTATTTTACGTGAATTCTACCCTTGAGATAGGATAGAGGTCTTCATCTTCCTTCTTACCTCACTCCCACTGTTATTCTCTCACACATGAGTGAACAACAAGAGAGAAACATAGTTCGAGATAATTTTATTTTTGGTTTTCTGCAGATCAAAAGGACGGGTGAGTTCTCCCATTTTCTTTGTCACTGTCCATATGTGCATTTAATAAGGTGATGGTTTGGTATACACTTAGGTATAGGTATATTATGTGGTTATATTCGAGAGATATATAGAAGTTTTGGTATTATGACTGTGCAGTAGGTCCCCCCATTTTCAAGATTTACTCGTCGATTTTTGTCCTGCACGCAGAATAGCCGGCATCCAATGTTCCGTGAAACGCAGCAGCCTGCGCGTGGATTATAGAGAGTAGAATAACTGTGTGAATATACATACGTGTGTGTCCGTTGTGTTTAGAGTTTAGGAATAACGGCTACGATCCTTTGCACTCATCCATCATTTGAAGAAAAAGATTAAATCCTGATGTGCTATATTTTTTTGATTGTACTACTTTTCTTCCCACCAATACGTACCAGTGTACATCATGAATCCAATAAGGATTTTGCATTTTTCGACGATGACTGTTTCTATATTTCATCTCTTATTCTATTTTTTTCATAATTTCTATGATTCAGGGATGCCTCCTAATATTTTTGTACAGTATGAATGCGAAAAAAATTGAGCGGAAATAAAGAATGAGTAAATGAGTTTATTTGTATACAAATAACCACTATCTGGTGATGGTATTGATTGTTGTTTTTTTCACGAATCTTATCATATCAAATAATCTCGCGCACTCAACGATCGCATTCATATCTATATAAAATGCTCATTCTATATCCTTTATTTTTAACGATACTTCGAATACGAATTATTTGCTGTCATATTTGTTGAGACATTAACATTCAGGTTGGACTATGGAGAAATGAATGAGAAGAAGAGATTAGGATATGATTAATAAATCGTCATACATATATGTGTATGTAAAAAAGAAATGTGAATCGGTGATCACCATCAGGAAACTCCAACATAATTTATTGGTTTTTGGAAACATTGATTAATTTATGTTATCGTCGTCCATAGTTTGACATTTACGTTTTAAATTTTTCATTGATAACTTATATTTATATTTAATATTGATACAGGTAATAGTACTACGATCTCATCTGTTATTAGCGTGGTCGAATTGCATCAATAATGTGCATTTCAAAAGCATTCACGACAGGGAGATTGTTTCGAGAAATTGAAGACTTCCAAATGAGCGAGATGGAATATAAACTAAGCGATTTGGAATATTATAAAAAGGCAATTGGAAGAACACTATGAAAAATGTCGCAATATTATTCATCTAATTTATCGAACACAGGAATATAAACATACATCAAATTATTGTTCTACTTAAGTCTCTAAAGCTCAATCAATTTCTCTTACACTATTCAATTTCTCTTACGCATTTTCATAAAATAATTAATCAGTGCAAATATGCGATTCTTGTCGTCTGTTCACCTGATATGCAGTGAACATTATTTACTCAATCTTGTGTTGTGATACAATGAACATTTCTCAGTAAGTTTGCATTCTGAACATTGAATTATATCATCAATAGATGAAGAATAATAATCATAGAACCATATCATGAAATTTCCATTAGGATGACACAAAATCATGTGTCAAAGGATATTGTGAAGAATATTTCACTATTTAACTCGATTTGCCAAGTGAAAGATCATCATTATCTTGATGAGACATGACCATTGCGTACATATTGCGTTAATCCATGAGCTATGTAATATTTCAAGAAAAATCACCAGCAAATAATAAGAAATTTTGTTGAACTAGTTTGACAAAATTTCTAGTTTAATCAGCCGACTGAACAATGACAGCCGGTGGCAATGATCCGAACGAGGGTTTAAACACCTTCCTATCATATATATATATATATATATCTTTATCTATTCATACTCCACAATCCCATACATAACATCTTTGCTCACACAGTGTCCCCTCACCTTCATTTTTCCATCCCCGAGCATCACTTTGACACCAGATTTTATTTTCTCCACCGTTTTTTTCCCCTTTTCATTTTTTTTTCTCTGTTCATTTCCCTTCTTTATATATTATATCGTTTTTGTCTCCCCTCCACATTTATATACACCCACTACAAAACTTTTATACCACTGCTGAGGGTTTACTTGCCATACCTACAACCATGAGCATTTGACAGAGATAGATGCAAACGTGAGACAGAATGGAAGCTAAATCATGTATGCATGACTATGTGTATGTGAGAATGGTTATGGGGGGAGTGAGATGGAGCAGATAGGAACAGAGACATATAGAGAGAGGAACACCACGTGACCATCGGGCGAGGGTGGAAAGAGCGACATTTCGCATGCTCAGAACTCTACTGGCTACAGCATCACACAACGAGCGGAGCCGATCGACGATTCAGACTGAGTTGTATTGTCGTTGCGTATTTGTCGACAGAGCACGAAACAAGAATGAAAAGAAAATAAGCAATAATAATAATAATAATAATAATAATAATAATAATAATAATAATAATAATAATAATAATAATAATAATAAAAGTAATAATAATACATTATATCCATAATAATAATAATTGTTATAAAGAAAAGAGAAAATTTTGGAGAGAAAATTGAAGAGAACTGACATAAAAATACAAGAGAGCATTGCGATATTGGAGTGAAGTGTTTGATATGAATGTATAGAATGGGGAGATAGTAACATATTTGATCATGGAGGGGGAATTATTGTTCGATATACAGGCTGCATCTTAAAGAACAACAACATTGTTGAGAATTATTGTTTTTTCATTAGTTTTTTGATCATTTTATTTATCGTCTTTGTTTTTATTCTTCATTGATTTTTGTCTGAAAACCCTGTGCTACGAAGTTTTTTGTTGAATACCAAAGCTGCATGAGAAAGAGAGTGATTAAAATTTATAACGATGTTTTACGGACTGTGGAAAGTGAGAGGGAAGTGAAAGAGGGCCAGTGACACACGAGGTGAGTGCATTCTGTTGTTATGATTCTTTTTCACTTGTTAAATATTATTTCCAGTTTGTATGAATAGCAATGAATAACTCAACAATTCATTGATTTTCTTCGTGGGATTGTTGTATATGTTTTCATATACTTTAGTTGATCTCCAGTATTATTTTCAAATATTGATGCATTTTTTTTTTTTTTTTTTTTTTTTTTTTTTTATTTATTTTTTTTTTTTTATTTTTTTTTTTTTTTCTTTATTTTTAATTACTTTTTTTTTTTCGGTCTCTTCATTCTGTCAATGAGTATCACCAATGTAGGGTTATCAATAATTCCAATTATCTTCATTCATCAGAGTTTCGTCACACTAGTTTTTTTCTGCTATCATCGTTATGAATAAGAATAAATTATCGGTGCATTGTGTGCTAGCTTTTTTTTCTCCTCTTTTGACAACACAGTTTCAGTCTTTTGTGTTAGCGTGACTTCTTCAATTTTTCCACGGTGGTATGTTTATGAGACATGGATATATCTATTAAGAATCTCTGACGTGTTTATTACCCATGTCTATACATATATTTGTGCACATATATGTATACACATATGTACAAAGTTCAAAAAATTATCGAGACATGAATATGCTGAAAATACATATTGAGATAATATCTAAATTATATATGTATAAGCAATCACACAAATCCAGTGTGTTTTTTAATTTTATAATTCATATGACCAAGTGTCCTCAAAAACTTTCTTCTCTAGTCTACTATTGGTATATTCATTTATTTTTCTTTCGTTCCTTTTTTTTTCTCTTTCCTCTTCAAAATTCTCGCAATGACCAGAGCCGGAATATATCCGCATATGGTTCCCACGCATGAAACGCATGGAAAAGATTTTTTAGACGTTGCAAGTGAAGTTGTCTTTCAAGTAGACCATAATGGAATGAAAAACATTTTCCAATGACATAATACGAAATAAAATATTCAGATGATAGTTCAAATATGTCATTGCATATTATCAATCCTTCTCTCCTCTCCGATGACAAGGGGCTGACTAACACTCGTTATTCTGTACGGCTATTAATTCTCCATTACTAATTGCTATACACTTGCAAGCGTTGTTAATCAGTCATCGTGGTGGCGTTTTATAATTTCTATGCTGAAGTGCAATTGTTAATTAGAAACGTGATTAATTCCCTACCTAACATCACACATTACATGCATCTATACAAGTGTATATATGGAAATACAAAAGCAGCTGTTGAACGCGCGCGCGCTCTCATTGTTATTCGCACCGGCGCGTCAAACGTAAGCCTGTACATATGTACATATACATAATGATCAGCTATGTCGAATCCGACCACTATGAACTCTGCAATCGATATAATACAAATGACAATATCGTATCCGTAGATTATACCCTCATTATATAGTGGTAAATGTATACTCAATCACAGACATATAAATACAAAGTAATAAGTTTATAAGTTGAAATAATGTGATAATTGAAGATGAATCAAAATGATAAGAATTATCTCTAAAGACGTTTTCAGTTTTACTGAAAATTATCCAACTCTATTCCACTCATTTATCCATCATATATATTCATCGAATTATGAATACAAAAGTATATATATATATATATATATATATATATATATATGTATGATTGGTTGTATTTGAGCGCAATAATTAATGACATTTCAAATATACACATACATATACATATGGCATTAGAGATAATGCATCCGTTCTATATACCTCCTATTAGGCCACACATTTAATGCGGCTTGTTAACAGTGATGTATTCTAATTGACATTGGCGCGAGACTTGTGTCATATATGGTAGAACATCCATATGAATACAAGAATTTGCGTATATTATGCGAACCAATAGTATATATCAATAATTTTATCTTTTTGCGAAAATATAACCAATGAAAACGTTTATAATATCACTTCAATAATATCCGAGATTATAATGTTAATATTGTTTCATTCTATACACGCTGCATTCAAACTCGATGACTAACTCTTAATTCAACATTCTTCAATGCTCATATTAATGTCTGGATATATTATTCATAACTTAAAGTACATTTATGTGATGCGGTCGCGTTGCAAGCGAAGCAACTTCCTCAGCGATAACGCGCGTATAGTTGTTTAGACGGACGCAACGATGCGGAGTCTCAACCATCGTTTCACATTACCTTTTTATTATCAATTCGAAAAGTTACATAGATGTATATTATGTACATGTTTTTTTTAATTCCCCCGACAATAATATGTCGTTGTAATGGAATACCAATATAATGTAAGTTTTTAATTGCATTTAAATTTTTTTCATAAAAATGGTGAAAAAGCGATTAGTGATGGGCGAAATACTGAAGTTTATTATTCGATTCATCTAGAATTGAATTATAAGCGCTCATATGTTGGAAATTTCATTTGCCTCGGAGAAATTACGAGTTTCTCGTTGAAACGTTCATACACCCGGGTGAAGAATTCCTACTTCTAATCGAGTCATGATTCTCACATTGGAAAAAAGGTTACGAAAGATGTATCACATGATGATATAACAATGGAAGAGAATGAATGATAATTCTATGTAGACAGTCAATATTTCCTTTTTTTTTTTTTTTTTTATCATACTCATTTGAGACAGTTACAAAATACTTAGAGGAAAGGGCGGAGCGCGGCTCAACGCGGCATTGTGTTATATGGATAGCAACTTGGCAACATAAAAAATATACAGTTGGCTGTCCGCGATTGTAGTTGCCATAAGGGCTTGCTATTGGTCGCCGCCCCAAAGGATCCATCCGTTTGTACCGCCTACTCTTTCCAGCATAACCAAGTTAAATATCCAGTTGCAAGTGGCCAAAGGATAATGATGCATCATCAATGATTGAGGATCGAGTTTCGCTGAGCTTTTCGCGCGTGTCTCACTCTAATCCAATGCAAAATAAAATCACATCATACACTGTATGTCCATCGACCTCCCATAATATAACGATAGAATTAATTCCAATCAGTTTTTTTTCTCGCCTTTTTTTCAAATTTATAATCGTCTTTTATTACCCCCCCCCCCCCCCCCCCCCCCCCCCCCCCCCCCCCCCCCCCCCCCCAGCCCCATGGAGTAAAAACAAATGTGGATATGATAAAAATTCATCATCCATTCGCACATGCATGTACATGTATATTCATTATCTGTTTATGAGTGAGTTTATCTTGAGGTATATAATTTCGACATCGCGATAATGCTCTTGTTCCAAAGGCCGAGACTCCGGTTTGCTGATTGATCAAATTACCATTTCTCTTACATACATAGATATGTTTGCACATAGAAGAGAATTTAGAGCAAAACTTTTCTATCTAACGAATGTTTTTTTTTACCCATTTTACTTCTTTTGTAAGTATGGTATTGTATATTCATGATGCATTTATATTTATATGTGAGTGACGGTATGGATGTTGTGCAGGTGGGGTGATATGTTAACCGAGGACAATGACCCGACGAAACCGGCAGGAGTTTTAGATAATGCTGGCAGTGTGTCTTCGTCAACGGAAGCCTCGGTGCAGCATCCACGACCAATCAACAATGGTATTATATGCAATTTTTATTCGCACGGTTTGAAGAGAGTGTAATGCAATGCACGGATAATTTTTGGATTCTATTCTCACGGAGTTTCATTCTGTTAATGCATTATAATAAGCATTTATAATCAACTGTTCATATGTAATTCTCCACTTATCCTTGAAATTAATTTACAGTTTCATATGTAAGAAAGTTTTGCATTTATAATTATGTAATTTCTCGTTAAATTTCAAAATTATCGAGCTCGAAAACCAAGCAATTGAAGTTTATATTAATATGGAATCGGAAATGTATGCAGTTGCTTAAGGTATAAAGGGTTTATGTTCACGATTGCAGACTTGCAGTCTGTAAGTTGATCCTTGCATACAAGAGTATACACTGAGAAATACAATTTCACCGTATAATTGCAATACTGTCCTAATATCGCACCTTAGTCGTATGCTGAAACCATCGAGATAGTTATCAATATATTCTATTTTTACGTTTGTGCTTGTATCAAAAATGTATCGAATTGTTTTTCATCAATAGAAGAATTTTCAAAGTGAAAAATCTATACCACAATATCCTTTGATCAGTATAATGATCACAGAGTTAAATATAACGGTTGATTGATTGATTGTACAACAGATACCGAGGTCAAAAATGAAGTGCAAGATTGCACGGACACTGAAAACGTGCCAAGTAATGAATTATATGTTGATGAAAACATCGATGAAAAAGAACAAGAATATCCTGATTCAATGGAGAAAGCGGATTACAGCACTCTTTATGGTACCAATCAGTATTACAACAGGTAAAAACATAATTTCCATATGCAATTAGTAATTTTTTTATATCAGATGAATAATGGTTATTTGACTTTCTTAATTTCATTTTGAATTTCCAGCTTGTATAATGCACCAGCGTACGGGACAGTGTCGAAAAACACCACGAATTTACAAAGTTCATATCTAAGTACCTACACAACACCAAGTCCAATGGCTCAATATACATCGTATTCGGGTTATAACAGTGGTGGTTCTACATTTTCATCTGTTGGACAAAACATATCCGCTGCAACCCAAAAGCTCGATTACAGTGCATACAGCAGTACATGCTTGTATGGTAATGATCGAATGCCGCTCCAATATTCTGGATATTATCCTATGCCAGGATACCACACAACGCCTGCGTCCTTTAATATTGGAAATCTCAATTTCACTGGTAAGATTTACATCAATTATCTCATGATAAAAAATGAATGATATGTACCAAAGTAAGAGTAGACTGTAATTCCAATCGGATAATTAATGCAAAATGAAAAATCCTAATGAGAAATATTAATTTCACGACGAATTATGCGATCTGGAAAAAACGGTGATATAAATGAAAGTTCTGATGAGAAAAGAAATAAGAATGCCAACATTGAACAGCAGTGACAATGTTTAAGCGGAATTTCTTTTGAAAATCTGCCTTGAAATCACGACGGTGTCCGAACTGAAAAATGCTAAAACATTGTTGAAACACAATTCGAAATTTACTTTTATACATAAAAGAACATGTTGAAAAAAAATTCAATTAAAACATTTCACTGTGACATTCAGCCTCGAATGAATATTTGTCAATTAAAATTATATCCATTTCCTATGATTATCACTTTCTTTCGTCTTCTTTCTGGTCTAAGAAAATTCAAACAAAGCTGCTGTCATGCTTGATTCAACGGGGCACGATGTGAATGATCTAGCAGTACGTGAAACAACGGCAATTGAAGGTAAAACCTCGGCGTTGTATGAAGAAAAAGGTCGTATGGTGCCAACAGGACGTGGAATTGATCCAACGAAGGGATGCAAATTGTTTTCAGGGGCATCAGCGAAGCCCTGCAAACGTGGCAGACGACAAAGCGGAAGCGGAAATAGTATTGGTGCAGCAGACACAACAGAGACCGGGCCCGATCGTATATTCATATGGGATCTTGATGAAACCATAATTGTGTTCCATTCGTTACTGACCGGGCAGTTTGCCAATAAGCATGGTAAGGATCCAGCGTTGTTGGCACAGCTGGCGTACAGGATGGAAGAAATGATTTTCAATCTAGCCGACTCACATTTTTTCTTCAATGATGTTGAGGTATATATATTAATATTTATTTTTCTTGCGTAATATTTCTCATTGCCATTACAGTTAATATTGAATCAATGAAATATATGACGGGATCGTTGAGAGCAAGACTTGCGTAAGTCAACAGTTGTGAAATTTCGCCGAATCATTGAATACAATTTGTTTCTAATTTTCGTTTCATAAGAGAACTATTGGAATTTTTTTTTTTTTTTTTTTTTTATTCCTCTACATGATAGCTCATTCACATTTTCATATATCGATATTTGTACAATTTATTTACAGGATTGCGATCAAGTTCACATTGACGATGTATCGTCAGATGACAATGGACAGGATTTATCGTCTTATAATTTCGCTGCGGACGGTTTTCAGTGTGCTTCATCCAACAATGGTATTTGTCTGGCGTCGGGTGTACGTGGTGGTGTAGATTGGATGCGAAAGCTGGCCTTTCGTTATCGTAAAATAAAAGAAATTTATTGTAACTATCGCAACAATGTTGGTGGATTGTTGGGAGTTAAGAGAGAGCAGTGGCTCCAATTGAGATCAGAGATTGAAGTTCTAACAGATAATTGGCTGACATCAGCGGTTAAATGCTTGAGTCTTATTAGTAAACGAAGTCATTGTGTTAATATACTCGTTACTACAACTCAACTAGTGCCAGCATTGTCAAAAGTTTTGTTATTTGGTTTGGGCGGGCTATTTCCCATCGAGAATATTTATTCGGCAACGAAAATTGGTAAGAATCGGAATGATGTCGAATTTCTATACATATAACTGTTTGCCGAATTATAATCTTTACTGTTATTGTATTTATGATTTTTTCAGGCAAAGAGAGCTGTTTTGGACGTGTGGTAGCAAAATTTGGCCGGAGATGCACATATGTTGTAATTGGTGATGGGGCAGATGAAGAAACGGCAGCACGCGCGCACAATTTCCCATTTTGGAGGATAAACAGTCATTCAGACACCCAAGCACTCTATAATGCACTTGAAATGGGTTTTCTTTAATGTGCATCTACATTGCATACATATAGAACACAAGGAAAATGAACATACGATAAATGAAGTAGAAAAAACCGATATCCAAACTGTTTTTCTTTTCATAGATGTTTGAAGTTTATTTATCATCATCCTCTTTTATATAACGTATGTTAGTGGAGTAATTAGGAATTAATTGAAGGGAAGGGAGAAAAGAAAATTAATAAATCGATCGGTTCCCTCTCATGAAAAACCAAAATCAATTGTTTAATGAGTGATCGATCGAGACAGGGTCCACAGTGATAGGAAAAATAACAAATATGAATGAATGAGTAAGAAAGTGGAAGTGAAGAACATTTAAACGAATGCAATGTTGAAAAAGAATAAGAAAACTTCTTCAACAGAGACATTAACGAGCTTCTATACTTATGTAGAAGCTATATATATATATACGTATATTGCAGTGATATAAAAATCATGTCCAGTGTAGTTAGAAGGAAAAATGGGTAAAGAAATAGAACGAATCTGAAGTTAGAGTGCGATCAGTCTTGAGGTGGTGTAAATTATCGAGAACAAGTGATTTTTTTCATGAGTGTGGATGTGGCAGATATTCGGCAATTTTTTTAATATTGAAATAAATAAATAAATTATAGATAGAAAAAAATTAAAAAATGCTCGTACAAATGATTTGGAATCAGTTTGAACATTTTTTTTATGTTCTATTATAAGAATTATTTTGTTCTCTATTCATAATTCAAAAAATGGTCTCATGTCTGCTTAATTCGCACTCAGCTTTTTTCGCAATATCAAAACTCAATATTCTTATCTGTTTCCTGCGATTCGTTTGAACATTCAAATTTTCGTTATATTCCCCAATCATTTTAATCTAAATAGATCGTGAACTGGTAGATATAGGATTGCACCAATACAGAAGCTCTATCTAATTGCTCCAGTAATAAAAACAGAATCAATTTTAAGAACCAAAACAAAAAATATTAGCACTAACTCTTGTTTGCACATTTTATTTTGCACAAGTTTTGCACATTCCATCATGAAAGTGTATGGCAAACACAATACATAATCTATAATAATATTTTTAAACGTAACTGTTTAATAAAAAAATAATAACCTTATTATCTATTTTATAGATTGAGTTATCGATTTGGTAGTCTTTAATCTAGAGAGCAATCAGTATTTTTCCTCATTATATTCAATAATATTTAAGAGTCTTCTGAAAAAATAGCGTTTCATCATCCACATATAATGTATATCTACCTGATAGCAAATAAAATCACAAAAACCTCTATTCTATTAGGACATAAGTTGGTGCGTCTAATACACCACAATTATTATCCTTTTGTGCCATCAGAATGTACCCATCATTCCCCCAATAATTTGACCATGAATTTTTGACCAACCAATAATCTTGACCATTTAGTGTTCCATAACCAGCTGCTAGTACAGCGTGATCCAATTTATCTTCAGTGTTCCCTAATCAAACATTTATCAACGAACATAAAAATATATTGAATTTTAATTACGTCATATATAAATTGTTATGCTCGACTCACCACATGTTGGATCGTAATAAACACCATTAGAATAAAATGTAAATGTTTTGTGTGCGGCATCGATGGAGATTGATACAGGGCCATGTTTGGCAATTGCTACTTTCAATGCATCTACATTATTAGTAGTGACATTGATCCAACCTGATATTTTCGCTGTTAACGTAACGTTATTAATATGACAATAACCATCCTGACCAATATAACCACCATATTCCTCTTCAGTTGGTAAACCACCGTGTTTCATTATCCACTGGTATGACCGGAAATCTTCACCACCATCACAACCATTATTGCCATAACCCCATGAACAATCAATTAATGCTTGTTGCGATAATCTAACCAGTTTTTGATATTTCATGAAGTAAGCACCTTCAACTGCACCGGTTGTACCGAAACTCCAACAAGAACCACACACTGATTGATCTGTGGAATTAATTTTCATTTGATTGATTGCAAGAATGTTTTTGAAATTAACGAAAAAATTTGATTAAACGGTAAGAGAATGTAAAATACCTTTTACGGGTGTTACTGCACCGTAAAGCCTCCAATCAAGATCTTTTGGGAAACCTTCTGATTGAACTATTTTTTGGGCATTATAGGGGAAAGGAAAACCGCCATTATTTGTTGGTTTTGTGTATTGTTTCCCTCGGAGAGCTTTCAATTCAGTTTCGGTACGATCGGTCAAATGATTCACAGCCATTTGGAATCCTAAATTTGCACGATTCATCGAGTGAATGAATCTGTGAGGAGTAAATATTTCTAAATATTAAATGCTCTATCAGATTTCATTTGATATTTTAGTTCAAAGTGCTCACCGGAAATTTTGTCTGAAAATATCTTTGCGGCGGTTGTAGTCTTCGTGATTGACATAAACTCTTTTATGTTTCTTCTTGAAGTTCTTGAATTCTGCTGTCACGTGTTTATCTTCATTATGAATGAATTCATGCATTGGATTAAATGTGTAAAAATGTTTATCGCCAGGACCCGGGAAACTATTACAAGTCATATCTAAATATAATATTTAAAAATATGATGATTTAAAATAATTATTTTATGTAAGATACATTTCAACTTTTTATTTCAACTTAAGAAAAATAATTGCATACTTGCGGCAAATTGGAAAACATCAGCGTTAGGTGTTTCATAAGAAAACCAATCGTAATCCAAATAATAGTGATCGTAATGAGATCCCAAAAGCGTATTAAATCCTCGCATTTCATATTTCACAGGTATCGCTTGTTTTATTCCAGTTTCCACCGACTTCTGAAATTGAAAAAAAAAATTATTTCTAGCACAACCGGATATAATAACCGAATGAATAATAAATAGACAAGATTAAATATGTTCGCACCTCATATTTTATCCATAAGGTATATTTATTAACTTTTTGCCCAATTTGATTACTGAGATGCCATTTCTCACATTGCACTCCATTTATCATTTCCTCACCAATGCACTATAATTATGGAATTGAATGTAGATTATTTTAGGGACGTTCGAAGAATAATTATCTCGAATTACATTGAATTGAATACGTAGAAATGCACAAACCTCCATGCCATGGGTATCTGGAAGGATTGTTTGTGGCTTTATATCCATCTCGGCATCACCCTCGACTTTTAAGCATGTGTCCTTATTCAAAACCTCCTCAGTTGTCACAGGCGCTACTTTGATACTTGAACCGTGTGGACCGTCATTACTAAGTTGGAATGTTTTTACCATTCCTGTAAAAATGAAAACATGTATCAACATTTTATAATAAGTTCGCTTATTTAATTAAGGTTTTTTTTCTCTTTGTTTCAATATCATTCAAAGACATATCGCCTCTCATATGTTACTGAAGTAAAATTTTTATGCATGCGTTTTGGAGTCACTGGAATTATACGATTAGACTTTGACTCATATGATTCAATTATTCAGATAGAAGATTGAATACATGAAAAGAAGAACAATTTTCTCCTGATGGTATAAATGCAGTCGTGGTTAATCTGCAATAAATAATAATCGGAGAATTTATGGATTTCGAGGAGTGCTGGCGATTGATCAGACTGAAAAACGATGGAGGAGATGGGAATTGTAGTAACAGATATTGGAAAAATAGTGAAAGCTATGCTGTATGATGCAACACAATTGAAAAAGAAAATTGAAAATAATCAATTTCATGTTTTCGATGAATCACTTGTTCGACATAGAATACAGTATCGCTAATAATTCAATTCCGGAAGATAATTACCGCCATAGTAATCAATTCGGCTCGATCCTGAACTCTCATCATACCAAACATAAAAAGGCTCCTGTATTTCAGCATACGGTATAAACAAGGTTCCTTTAGTCACATATGCATTACTGAATGTGGGTGCTTTCACTGCGCAAGCGAGAGGAATCGCTGAAAAGAAAAATGAAAGAAAGAATCACGACTGATAACAATTATCACACATACATTGGTTGGAATAATGGCTGGCACAATTGCGTCGTTACTTACTCAAGAACAGGAGAGCACATAGATTACTGATATTCATCATCGTCATTTGTTTTGCCTGTACATTAATTATTGTTCAACTTTTATTATATTAATTTTTTTATCCGATGAATGTTCTGACGAGAGTGTTATTAGAGAAAGCTGCTATTTAGTATTCACGTATCATATTCATACTAACACACATATATGCAATTAGTTAAATAACAGTCAAATATCACAATAGAAGTATGTTCGCATGCATGCTCCAAACATCAAATAATAATAATACACTGGGATTGTAATATTTATCCACTCTCTTAATTCTGATGGCAATAAAAAAAAATGCGTCAAATACGGAGTTTCCTATTATCGAGAGATTGGATGAGTAAACAAAATATATGTGCATTGTATAAAAAAAAGGTTTGTGACGTCGTTCATATATAAATAATTGAGCGAATACTGTGATTTTTGATTCGAGAGTACGCATTATTCTATCAAATGATTATCACACGCTATGAAAATTAATTACAACTTTCAAATCTCTCTTACCGCATAAAGAAATGCTAAAATTTCATGAAATTCTACATTATGAAGACACTAAAAATATATAGTGAATAAATACACGAGAAAGAAAAAATACGATAATAACAATCAAAAATTATAATCGTGGAAGATGTAATGAAGAATTATGATATTATAACAGCACTCACCCGTTTTCAAGAGCTCCGTTGACTAATGGCTTCGTTCAGCCTTCACCAAAAATGGCTTCGATTTACCCCCCTACAATACTTATATATAAACGCACTTGCACAAAGCTTATTGTTCCTCAATAAATGAACCATATCATGTAGAAATATTTCGCTGCGAACTTTGCAACATTCATATCACGCTGATAAACTAAAAATAATAGCCAATAATGGCCAAGTGATAAAAAAAAATTGTGAATGTATACAGATTTCAGCGAAATGGCAATTCACGGTAATTCAAATTATACCAACTGTGGCTGGATTTCTATGAAATTCGGAGCAGCCGCGATCAACCAATCTAATGGAAGAGTGAATCTTTCGTACGAATACAGTCGCATGCATTATGCCTGGGTTGGGAATAGACAGTTTATCTCCTATGACTATAATAATATGTAGAATGGTAACAAATTGGAAATTCCCAACCCAGGCATTAATGCATGCGACTGTACTATGATTCGTTCGCTTTGTGGTAAAGTAGTGATGCAGGATGACGCTATTGGCGCTTGTGTCGAGATCCTAATGGTTTTGCTGATACAACCGGTCGGTGTTGGGCCTGGGGCACACACTTTCCATAGCCATAACCATAAGCGAAATGGAGCTTCGTGATTGGTCGAGCGCTTATGGTTATGGTTATGGAAAGTGTGTGCTCTGTGGTGTATTATTATTGAAAAAGTTTATTAGGGCTTAAATATAATAAAATGGTTGAAATTATTATTTAAATCATAAAAACATAATCTGAAAAATGATTTGGTATGAATTATCAAAAAATATGCCCTCTGCCCTCAGCTTCTCATGTCCAGATCCCCATTGGATTATCAAATATTTGGTGCGCGCATGCGCACATATGGCAATTACTAAGACTGACGCCATCTTTATATTTAGTGAGTTTGGCAACGCCGGGTTGATGTACGGTGCAATGGGTGTTTTAATATTGTGTTATGCTCAATGACCTGGTTCGACATGCTGCTCTGATGTAATGATTCTTGTTTTTATTCAGTTGGTAAGATAGGAATTTGTGGATCGTGTATCATCTAAAGTGAAAATTATTTGTTGATGTGCACGAAGTAAATGGAAAGATCAAGTGCCGGTATCAATGTTGGTACGAATTGTCTTTGGCAGTGGAAAACGCGTATTTATCGAGTTTCGTGAGTGAAGATTGGATATTACAACAACAACAGACTAATAGTTTGTACGAGAATGAATGTTGATGCTATTTTAATCTGGATTTGGAGTGAGCTGCCATAATGAGAAAAGAATGCTTCATACGCAATACAAGACATCACAAGTAAGCAAAAATACTTTTTTTTATTTTTGTTGCATTCGTTTATGACATTGAAATTTCATTAGACGTAATTTCAGCGTATGTTGATTTTGGTAACACATGAATTGAATGGATTATTGGTTTTTCATCTCATCACCATGTTTTTGGCGTTTATTGAGTGCAAAAATACTTGACCTATTATATTTCCAAGATATACAACGAATTTCATCGTTCTGTCTCATTATAAAATTACTTTTAACTAGAACATAGAATACGTCAGGTGTTCTCATCATGTTTTCCATTATAAAGAAGGAAAATATATCGGCGCGAAAAACACATTTGTCACAAAGTTTTCGTTTCATATACCGACTGGTAGATAATATGAGAATAGAACAAATGAAACATGAAGAATCATATCCTGGGGTAGGATATTATTTTCTGACCCAGGGCGACATCAAATTTCAAACAACCAGTTTGAAGAAAAAAAAATGCTTGCCGATATCTGCTGTGTCTATGATCATCTAATCATTATGTCCCTCGAACATTCGAATAAAACTTAAACGACTGTCTTGTTCTTCAACTAAAGAGAAAGTCAGTAAAATAGAGAGCAACGGTAAAGGGAGAGAAGGTTAAATAAATAAGCAAAGTGAATGAGCTAGTGAATGTGTGAATCACACGTGAAGCTTACCAATTAGTCTATGGAAGAGATTTATTTATCAATAAATGACTGTTTCAAAGCTCGCCCACATTGCATCACCACACATGTAGATTTATTAGTAATAGTTGTCGCATCATCATTATCATCAATAATGTCTACATCCAATTATTAATTCTTCGCTGTTATCTATATTTTTATTATGAAGAAATTTTGATAATTCTCACTGAACCAGTTGAGTGAATTAATTTTTGCATTTTATTTGAGTCTAATGTCTAACGGTTCGACATAAGTTAATCAATGACGTAAAGGCAGGAATCCAATGCTAGTCTAATCCTTCTAAACATGGGATTGATTGCGGGCATTACCCAAATTTTAATCCGTTTTTTTTTGTCTCTCACGTAAACCTGATGTTTTTTTATTTTCATTATTTATACAAATGTAAAGAATGTCCGGTAAAAATATTGATGATTTGAAAAATCATAGTCACTTTCTGGAAGTTGTAAAAGTCATTGGTTTAAAAATTCAATATAAATTTGAATTTCTCCTAATAAAAGTGGCACTTAGTAATTAGAGGTAGTCGCGCTCCGATTTTCTCATCAGTCGAGACAGTAACAGACAGGAATTTCAATAGGGCCTATGGGAATTGTAACATCAATTACTGACTCCATATGTGGATTCAGTTATTATAACTCAGCGGATTCTCATCAATGTCGTAGTAGACAAGATTTACCATGAGATCTGTTATGGCTGTTCGATGATGACTAGTAAAAAGTGCTATTACAGCTTATTGTGTCTCAAACTTACTATCGAAATGAGTATTCTCTACAAATATTTCGACATCGTTTCCAAAACTCCAATCGATTCGTTTTCTTCTTGCAAAAAGAATCTCAAAGTTTTTAGTCAAACCACGAGATCGAAGATATTCATTCAAATAGTTGTCAAACAAATACACACATAGGTATGTACCTATTACAGATAGGATTAGTTGGCGAGTGTGAATGATGAGAAGGAAGAGTTGAGGAACGCAAGAACTTCTACGTCAAAGAATGATCATTGGAGGACTGGTTTTCTCCATTTGGGATGCTGCACGGGAAGAGAAGTGAAAAAGGAAAAGAGTCTAAGAGACAGAGAGCGCCTCATATATGTACAGCATAACCAATCGGAGAGAACAGTCACGGCGAGAATGGGAATAGAGCAAAATGGGACCTGTGTGAGAGCGATAGAGAATATATATATATATATATATATATGTAGTGGGGAGGACGCGGTGAAGAAGAGTGAAACGACGTGTGGAACGAAAAGCCCAGTTCAACACGCACATAGTGAGGAGCGACGGTGCTGATTCTTCGAAACACAAAAGCCCGGTTGATTGGGTGCGCGATTGTAGCGATCAGTATACCGTCCACCATATTCCTCTCTTTCTCTCTTTCCTTCACTCATACTCTTATTCCTCTTACTCTTCGTCTCCCTTCAGCGTTATCTGCTTTCAGCTTCCTTTTTGACGCTTCGTTATATTTTCTCATGAATTGATGAAATAAAAGATACAACCACCACGAAAAAAACTTTATTGTTCAAAAGACAAAGTATTTATTTGTTTTTTTGTTTTGAATATTTTATTTTCACACATTATCCTTCATATTTGTATGTCTGTGCCACCCCTCCCCTTGCATAAATATATATATATATATATGCAAATCATCACTTGACTTGTGATTGAGAGCAGTACATTATATTTATTCATTTTCCATTATTTATTTTTCTCTCTTATTCTCATTGGCACTCTCGCTGCACTGGCTATGATCCCGACATTCCGATCTCCAGAGACTCTCAGTATCTTTCCGGTCTTTCTATTTCTTACCCCCCCCCCATGACTATGTTTGTGAGTGGTTTCAATACTGTTGCAATTCACAGCACACTTGAATTTTTTGATTTAGAATCCTAAAAGTTCCGTTATTTTTAGACCGCGTGCTTTTCCACCTTCACATCGAATTATCTTCATGTCATATTGTATCAATTGATTGTGTGCGTATTATCTAAAATCATCGAGGGATAACTTTATTTTTATAATTTTTTGTTAGTGTGTTTGAGGTTCGTTTCGTATAGTATAGTTGTTTGTGCATTTAAGTCAATGACTACAATTCACTATTAGTATATATATATATATGTATATATGATTGAGTGCAGTTATATTTATTCACCGTTCACTTTCAATTCCGCCTCAGGTCCCATTTGTGCACGATGAATCGCGTCTTTAATTATTTATCAGTGACTACAGTGATGACTTCTTTTCCCTCCCATTCAACATCATCGCTCTCCTCATCCTCCTCTTCTCCTTCCCGCTAATTTTATCTCATATTCGTCATTAAAATATAACGATCGAATTTGATCTGTACGTAAATGTGATTTGCCAATCTATCCATTTGAGCAGGGAAAATGAGAGATGATAGTATGAAAAACTCGAGTGATGAAGGAAGATGAATGTAAAAAGGAGAAAGATCGTTAGATATGACAGGATTCGTTTGACAAAAGAATGTTGATCAGAATATCCAAAGAAATATTCGGCAATTTCATTTTTTCCATCTGTTTTTTTTTTCTTCAATGAGTCGTTTAAATGAATAATTTTCTTGTGTGTGACGAACAGAGGCGGAGTTTTTGGTTGATCGGTATATATATACACATACGGCAAACCGTCAAACTCGCACAAGGCAGATACCAACTAAACCACGCGCGCGTTCACCCGCAGTACATATACACCGTGTAACTGTCTTATATGTGTCTGTGAGCCCGTGTATATATATATATATGGATCGAATGGAAGCTTGATCATTCATCATTCAGTGAAAATATGCTTACTGTGTGGCGGCATTCCTACATATGAATATATATATATATATATCCGCTCCTACCGTGATTGAAAACCGACTAAAAAGATTGTACAAAAATCTTCTTCATCTGAGAACAAAAATATAATGTTCATATTCATAATAGAGGCAAGAAAGCCCATGACGGAAAAAAAATTCTTTCGTTGACGAATCATTTTCACATATGTTTGTATACATGCATGGAGAACTTTCAAGATTGAGTGTTGTTGATAGTCTGAGAAATCACAATTTGAATAATTTCAATTGGTGAAAATATTAATGTGGGTAATGTATATCACGCAAATTAATCAATCATTCATATTTTGATGAAAATTAATGCAGTTTTCATGATGGAATTATATTATCGTTATTAACTCCATCAATTTTTTTTCTTTTTTTCTCTACGAAATATTGCGAATTTTATTGGGCGTTTCATTTATTATGCTGCAATGCTGTAATCAATGTCATATTCAATTGTGCTATTACGAACTTCAAACTATTTGAAGTTATGATCGATGCTGAATATTTGTCGAGAAAATGTCGATATATGCCTGATAGGAAATATTCAATTTACAATAAAAATACATCTCCTTTAGGATTGATAGTAAGTACATTTTTCATAAATTCCTGATTAAATAGTGTAGAAAATAAATGGATTTTTATACTTTATCAGTATGTATTGAACATATTCATAAAAAGATGAGAAAATATATTATGCGTAAATATCTATACAGGCGAAATATTTTAAAACCATAAACAACTCGCATAAATCCATTGGATAAAAAATTGTCTTTATGTACTCCAAATATATATATTTTTTTCGTATTTAGTGAAGAATATATTATAAAAAAATTCCGCAATTTAGTAACTGAATATTCCTGTCAGTGTTTCTCAATATATATTTATATATATTGAATATCAAGCAAGAGAGCGGCAGGAAGAGAGATCCAGTAATAAACAAACTTTTATTGGCAGGTGTATAAATAACCTGATGATGATTCAGAGTAATAAATAGAATCTTATCTATTTAACCGATGTTTCTTTTTCCTAGGTTTATCTAAATTAATTAATTGGACTGAACACGAGAATCCATGTGGGGAGAAGCACGAGCTAACTTGGTTTTATACATTATTATATATGTATATATGTAATATATTACACATACATATATGTATATATACTCTCGATTAAACGATTGGCAAGCGGCAGAACATCGCGCGCGTAGATCAAATTGAATGAAATGAAAACTTTCACCAATTTGTAATCATAAATCAAACGGGCGATCTATCGACTCCAACTGATCGCGATACATTTCTTCAAAGAGTGTCTCAACGTAATGTTCTTCTCGCCTTTTTTTTGTGGGCTTTGCGCGAGCCTTCCACACCCACATTCATTTTTGTACGTGACCATTAATTATAACATACGACATTTATGTGTGATTGAAACAAAACAGAAAAACAAAAGAAGCAAATACGAAATTTCGAATTACGTGTAAACACGCGAATGAGGATCATGCGCAACTGATATACAATGAATATGGATAAATATATATATTGTCTGGATAGGAAATATTAAATTCAACAAATTCATTGTCACATAATGTATTACGTCTATGGATCCACATAACTAAAACTCTGCTGAACTGTTTATAACGGTCAATGCCTTTTGAATTTCGTTATACACACATACCATATATTATGTTATATAACGACCATCTGTCTAATGCTTCCCTGATCGTATTTGTATTAATTTATCGTTCATTAGCTGTAATTTATGCTGAAGCATCAAGTTTTTTTTCTCTTCACTCATATTAATCCCGGTTCAATCATGACCGGTGAATTTTGAAGAGTTGAAGTAGGTAAATATTTATCGATATTTATATTTTTCTGTTTTTTAATTATTTCATCATGTCAACAATAGATTATTTCATTTTACATCATTTTTTCCATGTTTTTTTTCGTTTCAATTCACATAGCCTAAGTTATCCGATTAGTTTTATAATTCTATGTGTCATTATGTGACGCAAAGTTGCAGGAAAGATTCATTATTTTAGCTTTTACATGAAATATATGTTCAAGAGTAATCGTAATTTTGAATGGGTCATCATAATCTGATTTTACAGCTCCTCCTTACAGTTCCACTTTGACTTTACCATAATTGTCGTTGGTAAATCAATTCTCATCAAATTTTTTATCGCGATGCTGCATTCTCGTGGTCCATTTATTCTAAATGGTTCCAAATTCCCATTTACATTTTCCAATTCTTCTTCATTCCATATCCAATCATGCATTAAAATACGTGAATAATAATTGATAATATTCCAATGGCAAATAATGGAAATAATAGCGTCCGAACTGATCATCATGTCCCTTGGGCGATATGTATAAAGACAGAAAACGTTGTACATCTTCCACCAGCATCGTCGACAAACTCTCGTGATCTCTGCAAGCTCTTATGATAGCATATTCGCGCAACAGTACACTCTGTAGACCGTGCGGTCCGCGCAGAACAGTAAACTTCTATATATAATGAAGAAAAGACGGTGGTGAGCTCGTGCAAACGACTATCAGAAAGACAAGAAGAAATGTTTGATCATGGTAACGGATTTGTTATGAGAATGGTCAACTTCACAATTTTCAACATATATATATATATATATATATAGGTATAAGTTGTGCACTATGCGTGCGTGGTCCTGAGCGGATGGATCCGCGACTTGGCAAGACACCTCTTTGATTCTCCACTCACATCACCTCGTTTTTTTCCTCTACACCATTCTCATCTTGCGTAGCTCTCGTCGCTCACTTCTCCACTTGAAGGCGTATTCCACCCTTGTTGCTCCTGGTACACTCTCACTGTTCCTCTTCATCTCTCGTCTTCGCGTCCCTCTTCCTTCACCTCCTCAACGCATTATTCATCGCTCGTTCATTCCATCTCGCTCAAATATATATGAAACGACGTTCAATCGCTCTCCCTTCTTTGCTCTTGGTTTCTCTCTCACATACTCGCTCTCATATAGCCGGTTAAGGCCCCGAAGAATTGGCGGCCATCTTGCATACCTGAGCCTCCGCATTGCTCGTTCCTCGAGGGCAAAAGGTAGAATATCTTGGCGAGACTCGACGGGTCGGATGCGCGGCGGCATGGTGGATAGCGGGGAGTGGAAAGTAAGGGGACTCAACCAAGATGTGATGGTAGGGAAACGATGAATGCGAGGCACTAATATTGAAGCGTAAAGGTATAAGCGAGACAGCAACATTAGATATGAGAGAAAGAGAAACAAGATATGCCCGTTGGGCCCGATAGATCGGAGAGGGACGGCGTCAGCCAGCCTAAAGAATGCTCTTTCATCTCTATTTCACTCGCACTTTTGCGTTGCGCACTCTCCTCATTCTCTTTTTTTCATATAGTATGTATGGTGTACTGTGTGGCAGCAAGTCTAAGCCAGGGCCCGTGCGCCCGGACCCGCTACTACCAGTCGTGCTGGGTCAGTCCCCGAGTATACGTGACTGTCTCGCTTTTATTTGTCGCGCGTCATTTTTTCTTTTTCATTAATATTCGTTCATTCTCTCCACGGGCATTTATATGTATGTGCATATATATCTATTGAATTTTATCAATCATGTTTCTGTGTGTTTGGTTTTTTTTTTTTCGGTATTCAATTCGATGTGTTTATGTTTGGAAAGACTAAAAAATACTCGATTCATCAGGATTCAGTGATTTAATTGGAGGGTATATCAAGTTTGAGAGAAGAGTTTTTTAGGTGTTTTATCAGTGCTTACAATTTTTTTTTTTTTTAATTTTTTTTTCTGTGTAATCGCATGTGAATAAGAGTGGACAAATTTAACACAATGAAATTTGAGTGTAACATATATTTTATTGAAGTTATATAAATTTGTAGCGGAAAAAGAACGTTGATAAAGAAGAGAGACATCAAATTGAACTTGATAAGAAACAAATTTATTCATCATAGGGAAGCAATGATACACGGAAGTGGATTCTGCTGATGGCGTTACTTGTCGTGAGCGCACAAGATTTTCTCAAAGATGTACCGTTTATTTCGTCAGATCGTTGACCAACTGTGTCCAGCGTCATCTTAGTTCATTGACGAATGCCTTGGCGAGATTTGCAAAAACATTATTATTCCAATGAGATATCATGTGTAACAGTGAGCTCATCCACCCAACATCGACAATAATAAATAAAAATTTAACGATGTAAATTTATTGTGAATGATATCAACGTGCATTCATCTCAAATCAAGAAAAAACAACTTGAAGAATGTTTTTTTGCATTTCATCGAGCAAACTCTAGATGGTAGGCATTTTGTATGATGATAACCTTCAAAAACGTATAAGTTCCCATAAAAAGGTATTCAGGATGAAAGTTCGCTTGACAATGACGAAAAAGTGCGATAGGTAGTTGAGGGTAAATTTATAATTGCGCAAATCAGACGAGGCAAACTTTGGACGTGTGGTGCGATATGTGGAGATTGACGATCGTTGCCCTGGTCCTGGGACTAGTTTCATCAGTCCAGCATGTTCACAGAACAACTACGGCAACGAAAGTGGCGAGACTTGTGCCAAGGCGATCGCCTATGTTGCCACAAGATGGGAGCATGGGTCTTACAATGCAGAGTAGAGCAGTGGACAAGAGGGTCCAACTCACTATCAGAGAGGGAGAGGTTGAGGGTACGCTTGTCGGTACTATTCCTATCCAGCCGGGGTTCACTTACAGGTTCAATGAACCACCACAGGAGTTCACGTTGAATCCAGAATCAGGACAAATAAGTACAGCAAAAGTTTTAGATAGAGAGGCATTACCAAGTGATAGATTTGACCTTGTTGTGTTGTCAAGTCAACCGACACATCCGATTGAAGTGCGGATTCATGTTTTGGATGTTAATGACAATGATCCAGAGTTTCCTGAATCTAGTATTGCTGTCACATTTTCTGAATCAGCAGCAGCGGGCACAAAATTACTTCTCGACGCTGCCAGCGACAAAGATTCACCTGAAAATGGCGTTGTGAATGATTATTTTATTGTTGATGGAAACACCGATGGTAAATTCCGTTTAGATGTCACGGGGAACCCAACGGGCGAAACGTCATACTTACATCTCGAGACAACGGGAAAACTTGATAGAGAACAAGTGGAATTCTATTCGTTGAATTTGTGCGCGCGAGACCATGGCAAACCACCGCGTGTTGGTTGTCTTCTTGTAAATGTCACGGTGTTGGATGTCAATGACAACCCACCAATTTTCCAGCAGGGTGATTATGTCGTTGCGTTGAATGAAAGTGTACCTGTGGGAACGACTGTATTGACAGTTAAAGCGAGTGATAAAGATATTGATGATAATGCAAAGTTAACATATTATTTGCCAGATACTGAAGAACAATTTACAATTGATCCGGAAACAGGTACAATAAAAACAGTAGAGCCATTAGATTGTCCACAACAGAGTTGTACAATTGTTCGACCTGGTGGCAGTTGTCCAAAATCATGTGTTATCACTGTGTTTGCTCGTGATCATGGATCACCACGTCAGGATGGTAGGACTTATGTCACAGTTAATCTTCTTGACGCTAATGATCATGACCCAGAAATTAAATTTAATTATTTTCCATCAACTGTGGGGTTCGCTACGGTCGATGAAAATGCTGCACAAGACTCTTTAGTCGCTGCAGTTGCAGTTGTTGATGACGATGAAGGGTTGAATGGTGAAACAGTAGTGGAAATAAGAGCGGGGAATGAGTTGCAGCACTTTAGATTGGATAATACACAGAGTTTTGATTTCGTTCGAGTTAATGGAAGATTAGATAGAGAAGAAATTCCTAAATATAATCTAACAATTGTTGCCACTGACAAAGGTACACCATCAAGATCAGCTACGGCCTATTTAGTGATTCACGTTAATGATGTCAATGACCACGATCCGGTATTTCAACAGAGTGAATATTCTGTCGTGCTATCAGAGTTATCGCCCGTCGGAAGTTTCGTTGCAAGTATTTCAGCGGCTGATGCTGATTCCGGTTTGAATGCCAAAATTTATTACCATTTTGATTCTGGTAATGAACAATCTTGGTTTGCTATTGACCAAGACACTGGTCTGGTCACGACAATTGCACGATTGGATAGAGAAATTCAAGGAAGTGTAGAACTAAGAGTGACAGCAAGAGATGGTGGTCCTAATCCAAGATACGCGTCGACTCATTTAAGGGTAACAGTGTTGGATGAAAATGATGAGGCGCCAAGATTTACGCAAGGTACTGTTGAAGTAACATTATCAGAGAATACACCACCGCACAGTTTGGTAGCGACTTTAGTTGCTGTTGATAATGATCAAGGCACCAATGGATCAATTGCATACAGTTTGCATCCAAGCGTATTACGTGATTATCCAAAAACTTTCGCATTGGACGCATTAACAGGACAATTAATAACGAAAATTTCATTAGATCGGGAGACCATTGCCGAATATCGTGTGTTAATTGTTGCTAAAGATCAAGGAATTCCACCACAATCATCGACCGCAACAATTCTTCTTTCACTCGATGATGTCAATGATAATGCTCCAATATTTTATCCAAGAAAATACTTCATGCCTATTCCAGAAGCTACAATGCCTGGTACGTCCATTGGGAAAGTAACAGCGAGTGATTCTGATGCCCGCGAAAATGCGAATGTGCAATATTACTTAGAATCAGGTGGTGAAGGACTGTTCGCAGTGGACGAAAGAACTGGTCAAATTACTCTGCAGGGTTCACTCCGTGTTGCGCAGAAAACCATATATGAACTTACCATCAGTGCAAAGGATACGGGTAATAGAGAGGCAACTACGAATGCGATTGTCGAAATAATGAGGGAGGAAGACGTGGAATACCTTGACTTTGATACATATAACGGATATGAATTTAAAATTTTAGAAGATCGCGGAAATTGTGATGATAGTTTAGATGGTATAGGACGGATTATTGGTACTGTTAGAATTACACAATTCACTACATTGAAACTTAGGTATTCAATTATATTTGGTGATTCCAATCGCAACTTTCAAATTGATGAGGAAACAGGATCTATCACGACTGCGGGATGTTTGGATCGCGAAGAAAAGGCTTATTACAGTTTAAAAGTTTTTGCTATGGCTGGACTTGCACGTGGTGTCACATTTGTCAACATTACTGTACTAGATCTGAATGATAATCCACCCAAATTTCCAAAAGGTGAAAAATCAGATGCAGTTTACCTAAAAGAGAATGCTGCAGTTGGACAAGAAGTTTATTTAGCACGCGCAAGAGATCGCGATGTTGGTGCTAATGCCAGAATCACCTATACTCTAACTCATAATCCTGGTGGGCAATTTAGGGTTGCTGAAAATTCAGGAATCATTTACTTGGATAAGCCTATAAGAGCACCACCCGGTACTATTTTAAATTTAGAGGTTACCGCTGTAGACACTGGAATCCAACCTCTTACTGCTCACCATCAAGTGAGAGTAACAATTGAAGACGTAAATGATCACACGCCAGTTTTCAAATTATCGAGCTACGAAACATCTTTATTAGAATCGACACCAGTGAACGAGAGATTTTTTGCATTGCATGCATCCGATACAGATCTAGGTAATAATGGAAGGATTTTATATAGTGTCACAGATGGGAATAATGAGGATCGTTTCGGTATATTTCCTGATGGCCAACTATATGTTAAACACGTACTTGATCGTGAGAAACAAGATTATTATGCGCTAGAAGTGATGGCTAGGGATCAAGGCGAAGTTGCAAGGAGCTCGGTTGTTCCTGTAGTTGTGCATATTATTGATGAAAATGATAATGCGCCACAATTTACAAATTCATCATTCACATTTCATGTTAAGGAGAACGAATTACCAGATACATTTGTTGGGAAATTATTAGCTACAGATCGAGATATTGGACGAAATGCTGATTTGACTTTTTCATTATCGATGACTCAGCAGGATTTTGTGGTTGATCCGAGGAATGGATTTATCAAGTCACTTCACGTTTACGATCGTGAAGAATTAGTCGCCAACACTGGCAGCAATTACGTGACTTTAGAAGCCACTGTAACAGACAATGGTATTGATCGTCTCCATGATAAGGTCAAGGTTTCCATTTATATTACTGATGTCAATGACAACACGCCACAATTTCAACGTTTACCCTATCGTGTTCAGGTAACCGAAGGTGCATCAATTGGAACACAATTGCTTCGTGTTTATACTTCTGATGCAGATGAAGGTTTGAATGGCGATGTATTTTATTCATTGGAAAACGGAAATGAACAAAGTAAATTTCTAATTGACGAAGCGACAGGACAAATTTCCTTAGCCAAAAGTTTGGATCGTGAAACATTAGATAATTATGTATTGACTATTGTGGCACACGATGCTGGTATGGAAACAAGATTATCATCGAGTGCAATCGTAAACATTGAAATTCTTGATGAAAATGATAATTCTCCCAAATTCATCGGTAATCAGTCGGAAATATCTGTGATTGAAACTACATCTATCAACTCAAAATTGTTGAAATTTCAAGCAATTGATGACGACCTTGATGCCAATAGTGAATTAACGTTTGCTATCTCAGCTGGTAACCGACGTGATGCTTTTCATATTGATCCATTAACTGGTACATTATATCTGAAGAAATCATTAGATTATGAAGAACACGAGAGTTATACATTGAATATCACTTGTAGCGATGGTGGGCATCCAAAGATGAGTACAATTACAACATTGATGGTAAATGTTATCGATGCCAACGACAATCCACCAGCATTTCCAAATACTGCAATAGTACGTCAAATACGCGAAGGCATTGCCGTGAGAACTCCAGTGCACTCAGTTACTGCTGAAGATCCAGATTCAGGTGTAAATGGTGCTGTCACTTATTCGATTGCCAGTCAAGATCCTGAAGATCAAAAGCGTCACTTTGGAATAAATCCATTGACTGGTGTCATTCATACATTATTGCCTATTGACAGAGAAGAAGTGGATACATTCAAATTAGTGGTTGTTGCAACAGACCGTGCTGAACCGCCATCAGCAAGATTATCAGCTGAAAAATTAGTGATCGTCATTGTCGAGGACTTGAATGACAATGCACCAATTTTCATCAGTATGTCAGCAGTGGTATTACCAAATCTGTCAACTTTAGTTGCTAATTCAGGCAAGGAAATACCAGTTGCAAAACTTTCAGCGCGCGATTTAGATTTGAGTACAAATGGACTTGTGACTTATGAAATGATGAGATCAGGTGTCAATTACTCTGACATGTTTAGAATTCACAGAAGTACAGGTGTTCTTACAATGAAATTGCCACCATCGTTGAAGAATTTCGAGAGGTCATTCCGTTTCCAAATCGGAATTCGAGCGACTGATGAGGCAGTCCAAGCTGAAAGGCGATCTACTGAAACGTATGTAACATTGATTATTCCTGGTGATGACGATGACCCACCATTGTGGGATCATGACGGCATTATCGAGGGTACTGTTTATGAAAATGAACCAGCAGGCACAAGTATATTAAAAGTGAGTGGGCGGCCACGTAGATCTGGCGTTAATCTTGAGTATTATGTGACAAACGTGACTACGGGTCGTGATGGTGTCCAGGTGGACAGATTGTTCGACATTGACATGAAAAGTGGCCTGTTGCAAACGTCAGGGCCCCTCGATAGAGAGGAAGGAGTTGAATGGTACGAGGTTGAGATTCATGCAGTGGTTATTGGTGGTGATAGAGCCAGCACATCCTCCATCAAAGTAAGAAATATTTCGTTATATGTAAATATATAAATATCCATATTCAAAATGAATCATTATCCGTTATGTGATCGACTTTTGCTCCTATATATATCCATATTACATGCCTACATTTGATTTATGACATTGACGTTTTCTATGAAGATTAGAAAGGGATCATTGACTAATGAACTATATATATAGGTAAAAGTTTAACGAACCCGAGAGTCCTATTAATGGTCATAAATTGTTTGTAAATATATTATGTACATATAACGTCAATACATCATCTATATGGTGTATTGACGAAATACATTATGAGACTTTTTATATCTGAAAAATTTTTCATCTCAAGTTATGGGAGATTCAAGTATTGAATGGATCATAAATGCTGATAAGATTCAGTACAATGATCACTGTAAAAACTTATTTTGTCGTCGCTGTATTACGACATGATAGCACTTGCCATGAAGTTTTTTTCAAGTCGGCCTCCCTTTGAAAATTGGCTTTGTCTATGAACATGATGTATATTCCAAGATTGTTCATGATTTTTCATTGTCCCTCTCTTCATTCTTTTTGTTTTGTCTCGTGTGCCAGACATTATAGACGTTCCAATTCGCACATAAGCCACTGGCCAGCAATTATTTCACATGGTAATCATCACGACGCGTTCAGTGTGTCTCAACTGCCCCTCACAAGCGACACGAATTCTCTTCATCATCTTCAAAAATGAATTCTTCCTTGGGCGAATATAAAAGAAAAGAGTACGCGGGGTGAAGCGTAGTGCAAAAAAAGAGTGCTCTGGCAAAATCGATTAGACTCATGTGGTTCGCACCTTGAGGCGTGGTCGGCGTGATCACACGAAATAACAAAATATGAAAGAGAGGAGATACAGGCATTGCGTATAAAAAAGACAGAGCAAGAAATATTCACATAGAGGGAAAAAGCAAGAGAGAATTAGAAACGCGAGGTATACAAATATATATATATATATATGAGGAGTGCTCCAAGCAGTTCCACAAGTGCCATTTCTCGAAGAATACCGTTCTTTTTTGTGGGGCCATTGCTCATCTTTGCTTCGTTCAACAGTAGCTTGATGAAGTGCTCGGGTGACGCTTCATAAGAGCATCGAATATATAGGAAGAAAGAACAAACAGAAACACAATAGAGAAGAAAAATAAATCTTTCAAGTGCGGCGAGCGAAGACCCGCTCAGTCATTTACACCGCTGAAAACGATTGTTTACATCCGCTGACATCAGTGTAGTTTTATATATTTGAAATTCCATTTTTAAATGTTTTCGGGAAAGCGTCGGATTAGTATCAAGAAACCAATAGATGAATCTAACGATGGTTCGAATAGAGCGATATAAATCAACAGCAAAATGAACACCGCATGCCAGGAAGTCCAGTTGGATTCGAGTTCGTTTGCACATGGGCACGCCCCGTGAATTGCAGCGAGGCCGCGTTGAGAAAAACTTGATCTCGTAAGTTTTTTCTTCTCTTTTCTCTCTTTCTCATTGCTCTTTCTCCCCTTCTTGCTCCCACGTATATACATAGTATAACTCTGTTGTTTCTCTTCTCTTGTGGGACCTCTCGTCATCGTTGTCGTCGCAACATCCAACTGCAGCTTGGACGTTTTTATCCATTTTACTCTCACGCAATTTTCTTTCCCCCGCATAGTGAATTCTGTGTTGTCAACCATTTACAAACATACTTTCACCTCCGCAAGTTTCTCATCATCGAGTTTTGTTCCGCTGACGAATCTTATTGTTGAAAATCTCCGGCTTCCAATTTATGGCCTTGTGAAATTCAATGATCAAATACAGTATGTGAGATGGAAGACCACCGAAAATATCCCTACCTCTCTCGGAAGTAATTCGACAGCCGTACAAATCTAATTATTGATCGTCTTCTATCCTCTCATTGTTAATTCGAATAAACACGATCATTCATTCCTAAGTATTTTTTATCCGTCCTCACTATTGCACTCCATCTCATTTGTACTTCTCCATTGCTCAATTGTACTATTCATTTGTATATATCGAAGCATATATTAGTATATTTCGATCCGAACAACTACAGAAGTTGCCTCAGGAGACACGCATTCGTTGAACGATAAATTGACCATACAGTGAAATATATACAAATAAAACTGTGATCGATATCACCGACCATTGTGCACCCTTAATGCAATAGCGAAGTATTCTATTGAATAAGCAAAATTGATATTATAATCAATATTGATTGAATGTCATGATTGATCTTTTTTTTGTTTTTTGTTTTGTTTACTGAATTCCACTTTTGCTATTTGCATGATTTTAATTGGTAGACCAATGCAGTTCTCAACTATTATCCCCATTCATAATAAAAATAACTAGAAATTTTAATAGCGCGCTACGCGCGCGCTCCGATTCGAACCAATGATGAATCGTGGCCTGTTTTTCATCACGCAAAGTTATACGAGACAGAGAAGGAAGGAATATTTCTCGAAGCATGCGACAGTTTGTATTTCATACTGGAGTACAAGATCGAATGATGGTCGAAGAGTGACTTGTAGGCAAAAAATTCTTAGTGAGGGAAGAAGACAGAAGAGGGACCACGCGCGCGATAGAGGTACCGAGGGGATGGGGCCGGCCGAGGGTTAAGTCGCAGAAACCAACTCACGCGGTATGTGCTAACGACGCGTGAGCCATGCTCGATGTGGATGAGACGGCATTTTTCGATGAGGCGCAGAGGGACAAACCCCGCCACCGCCGAATATTTCTCCTCTCTTTTTCATCATTCTTCTATCAAGTTCTCTCATGTACGCATACACGCATATATGCATATATATATACAAACAGAGTCACGAAAAAAATGAAGGAACCTCATTCTCGAACTTTTATGCTTTCTTTCGTGCTCCGCGAAATTAAACCACAGACTATATTGTTTTTCGATTCCTTTCTCCTTCTATATAGAGAATATTTATTTATTCATTTTTCATTTTTCCCTAAAAACTTACGGAAAAAAAAAAAAAAACAAAACAAAAACAAATCAATCAATTGAAGTTGATTCGTTCAATATTTTTGGTGTAGAGTAATGACGAAGGAAGAGGAATGACGGGGGAATTATATTTTCACTAACATTCATGGATATATATATCTATGAATGTCCATTGAAATCCAACCGCAGGGGCCTTGTGTCGCTACAGAACGAATGGAATTCCGGGACAGCATACCGTTTCTCGGTGGCTGATTGTTCCCCAAGCATATCTTTTCGGTGGATCCGTTTTTCATCTCTTTTACGAGGATATATACTTTTCTTCGTCTTTCGCTTTTTATTCTGTATTTGGGGTCTAACCCCCACTTGAAAATGCTTATTTTCTACCTCTCTAACATGCGGTAGGTCTCGATGCGAGCCGCTTATCGACCCATCACTGTATCTATGTATATATATATTCAACGTTTGGACTCAGTGAATTCACCTTACGAGTGATCGCTAGAGAATTTCACCTATTAATTCTTGTGTCGTCGCCAACACGTTTTCCAGTTCAATCTCTCAGACAAAAGCATAATTACACTTTTGTATTTCCGCCACAAATCGCACTTTGTTCTTCCATCTCAATCTATCTTCCGTCTCTACTTAATAGCAAATTAAAGTCGAGGGCCATGGATTGTAATTTTTATTCAGGTTTTTGTATTTCATTTGTGTATTTGTCTATTTATTCATTCATTTTTTTTTTCTTCGGAATGACATGAGAAAAGGGTAAGAATTGAACAAATAGAGACATTTTCTTTCTTTTGATTCTTGTTCTGTATCAAGATTTTCGAAAGTAGTTGACCGTATTTTGGAGAGTTCTCGTTATTGCCTTCTGTATTTATATCAAATTTTCATGGTATTCGGTACTTGAGGAAGAAAGCCACCATGAGTGCTGGGAAAGGCTTTTTTTGTTCTTCTTCAATTTATTACGAATGAGTGAAAAGGCAAATCATAAAAATAATGGCGATATTAATTGAACAATATTTCATCCTTTAAACCTATAGTTACATTATGCAGAACTTTGAACGCCGCCATTTCTACTTTCATTTCACCATTTACTACTACGAATTCCAAAATTTAACAACAGATTATAACCATATAATTCCCGATAAAAAATAATTTAAAAAAAGTACGTATTGACTTAACTACTCTTATTGCATGTAATGTGTTTGATGATTAATAATCATGTGTGTATCAAAGAAAACGACAAAACATGAATAATCCAAACGCAACATCCGTATCTGTAATCTTCTAGTGAATCCAAGAGTTCAGATGCGCGATCATTTTTGAGATTCGTCTCGTCGGAACTGTATTGATCCAAGACCCACGCTTTGAGAGAGTTGAATATTCATTTGGGCTCATGATATTTATAATAGCTGAACTATTGCCAGGCCGCAAACAGCGGGGGTCCAAAAGACGACATGCCTTCATGTAGTAGGCCGCATAGATATTCTGTCTATGTTCATCGGGACTCATATAATCACCTCAGAGTTCGGAGATTCCACCATTTATTGCACTCATATATATATATATATATGTATGTATGTATGTATGTATGTGTGTATGTATGTATGTATGTATGTATGTATGTATGTATGTATGTATGTATGTATGTATGTATGTATGTATGTATTGTATACATCTACATATTGGGCTGACAAAAACTATAATGTTATATATGGAAAAAGAAGCTATATGTATGGGCTCTAGCTTATACATACACTCGCAATGGGGCCCCAAAGGGTATTTGGCCTCGATTGTCATGACATTGACGTTATTATGGTAGTGTTCGTTGGCCGACCTTTCGATGCCGTCGGCATGTCCCTTTGAAGCGATCTTTGGAGAAGGATTAAATCCAAGCATTAAAACCCTATTGAATTTGGGATTCGAAGCTGCCCCCCCCCCCCCCTATTATTGCGGTTTTTACTTCTAATTTTGTGTATAAAGAAAATGATTCTGTGATTATTATGTATGTATAAATTCAAAAAATATATTAGTGTAACGATTCTTTGACAGAATTGTTTTTGGTTTAGGAGCTGACAAAAGAACAAAAAACATCGGTGGTATTTCATTTATTTCAATGGGCCGATTATACAGTCAATGCAAAGTGGGCTGCTATTATAGAGATGAGTTTTAATAGTTTAGAACTTATTTGGATTTAGTTGGCATTTGATCTGGAGCTTGATGCTCCTCCTTCGGTGGTTGTTAAAGCTTCGATATAGTGTCCAAATATATGCGAATAAATGGAAAATAGTGAAATTTAGATTTTTTATGGAGTGAAATTGGTCACAGTGGGCGTGAAATTTGGGACCCGGCCCCGAATCTTTCAAACGTTGAAAATTCCGGAAAAATCGATTGTTTTCAATAGTCGTTGAATAATTATAATTGATTCAATATCAGGTTCGATATGTACCACTTTCACGTTTATCAACGTCACGGTGTAGATTTCAACTGATCTCTATATAATTATTCATCTGAACCATTAGACGAATTAGAAAATCAAGTATTAGCGCATAGCATATACTCTTTTAGATCCATTAATCCAATTCACCAAATCCGATAATATTATTACGTATGATCTGCCTTTTAAAATGATATGAGACCGAGCACACATAACTATTCTCGCCCTCGAAAATATTGACAACAATAGTAAATATTTTTTCATACTGACATTTTATTCAACATACCTTTTTATAGATATCACAAAATCAAAATGCGGAATATATGAAGTTGGCATTTCTATGATAATTTCATGGGTATTGCCGACTAATCAAACTTATCAAACTTTCGTTCGAATTCGCATTAGTAGATAACTCCTAAATGAGCAATTACTATGCGGAAAAAATTGTCATCTCTGACGAGTTGTGATGGATTTGCTGACCGTGGAAAACATAGCCATACTCTACTTTACTTGAACAAACGTTTAAATATATATATATTATTTGTGGAGAGAAAGAGTCCATCTTTTTCTAATTGTCCATAAGTGTGAATGCAATGTTCATTAAAAATCTGTCGATTAATTAATTACGCCTTGGCCCATCTGTGGTTTTTAATTATTCAATTTGATGCGCGCACTCTCTCGTACTCTTTTCACCATCTGATTATTCTCGGGAGGGCCCTTCTTAGGGACTCACGACCTTCACTTTTCGTTCATCAGCTACACACCAGCCGGCCTACGCAATGAACACTGTCTTTTTCATTTTCTCATTCTGTTTATTTCCTTTCCACACACTCATTTTGTGTTTGCTCGTGTACATTGCACGCAACGCACGATATTTTACCGTAATTAAAAATACTCTACCTTGATCAATGCAAAAATAACGCGGCGACGACGTTATACCAAGAAAATTGACCTATCATTGTGAATAGAACTTCTTTGTCCAATCAAATATGAATTCATGGATAAACTGGAGAAATACATTGCGTAGATGATTTCTTGGGTAATACAGTTTTGTAGTGGTTGAGTGTGAAATAAAATATTAAAAATACATGCTGACACATAAATTTATACAGGAATGGATACTTCCATACAGGCAGAGATGGAGTGAAGCGGGCGTATTCCATCGTCAGTGTACGCGATGTTTCAGTTGTATTGTTATGTAAGAAAAGATTTCCAATAAAGCCAGTCAGGTAGTCGTTTTACACTTGGATTATGTGTGGCAGGTATAAGCATGCGCAAGCGTGATTTGCACGAGAAAGAAGTCGCTTTTAAATGTAAAATGATTATGACGATGGCGTATACAATTACGAATACTACTACTGCTAATACTACAAAGACGTACGAAAGATCGTCACCTACTTTCGAACTGTCCCTCACTTTAACCATTTTGTTGCGAGATATATAACACGTTCGGCTCTGTACATTGTCCCGTTCAATTTCATTTCATTATGTGTGTGTACCTACAGCCATATACGATCACTCTGATATAGCGGCAGGAAAAATTCATTTCAAAGTCGTTTCCAAGTGTTCCACCTCGATATCCATCACTTGAATATAGTGGAAAAATGGATTGAAAAAGACGAGAAGAAAAAAATAATATGTAAAAAATACAATCTTTTTTTCCTTCTCATGTATTACTAGTGGGTCTGGAGCCCCCATCCATACGTTGAGGCGACGAGTATCATCAATAGTCGTTTGACATTTTGCCATAGAAATAAAAACAGAACATAAAACACAAATTTGCGTGCACTGAAGGCTTATATATATATATATAATCTGTATGTCTATATGTATGATGCAGGTAAAAAAAAGTAATAATAATTGTGGTGTGAGCAATTGAACACTGATTACTCTTCATATATGCAATAAATGCAATTGTCCCCCACCGATCTCATCGCACAGTTTCACCACACATAAATATGTACATACAGGAAATATATAAAGCTGCGTAGTAATATGTCCCGATCCATGACGGCGTGCCTTACACCCTCTTCACCGCACTTATTTGTCCATTATTATATAGGTATATGTGTATACCTGACTCGCGCCGCGAGCATATATGTGTCATGAAATCACAGTGGGCGCAACAGTTCGTCGTCTGTTTGCGCGCTCTCTGACTGGTTCTCATAAAATTCGAAGTGGATTCCACGATCGTGTCCGGATTCCTGTGGCGCATGAATTTTTATTAATGTTCTGGGTTATATTCTCTCGCAGTTCGAGATTATTATTATGAGTCACAAATTACGATATATTTCAAATGTATTCGATAATTAATAAATAATAAAAATGGGTAATGCAATGCCGCACTGCGAGCGCAGACATCTGCAATATATTCTTTCAATAAGGAATACCAGAAATAAAAATGAGAAAAAGGTGTGTGCGTGAGTGTGTCTATAGAAAAACAAGAAATGGAAGAAATATTGATAAAGTGAGTGAATAAAAATGTCGGAAAAAAAGTAGTCGCGCGCGTGCACACTGGGAGGCTATTTGGATAAAAAAGGAAATGGTTCCTCGAAACTGTATTTGTATGTATATGTGTGTGCGCGTATCTATTCATAATCGCTCGACGTTCGCATAGTGACCATTCTCAGTGGGGGCCTCTAAATACACTTTGCCATTATATATATATATATATGTATATATGAAGCAAAATAAAAGTGAGGATAGAGGGTGACTATACGTCCCCAGTTTTTATCTACACTGAGGGAGTCGGAGCCTGCACTCACTAATGACCATCCGATACGCTCCTGCCGTTTCGATACCGTCCAAGTGCCTTCCGACAAATGCATCGTAACTGAGCAAGAAGGAGAGAGCGCGAAACGGAAACCCCCTTCTGCTACTTCATATACATGTACTGTTTGCAAATGTGGCTAAGGGCCTTTACTCGTTCGTCCCCGTGGACACGACGAATTATATGAATTTTTCCATGAGATGTCTCTTGAGTGCCTTGACATGTCTTATAAAGCCAGAACAGGGGAAACCATTCACCTATTGTGCTCACCGAAAATATTGAAAAGAGAAGAGAATATGAATATATATTTTCTCGCATGGTAGGATATTGAAATTTTTTTTCCTCTACATTTATTTTTTGTTTTCCTTTTTTCTTGTTATTCTTTTTTTCGGTCGCTCGTTTTTGTATAATTCATGAATGTTCCGAAATTTCTATCCATCATTCATAAGAGTTATTTCATTTGTCTCCACATGAATTATAATCGATATAGGGAAAATTATATATAAAAGAGAGTGAAACAGGATAAGATCATTCAGAAAAGAATAAGAGCGATGGAAAAATGAGGGAGGAAGGATCCGAAATAGCTTGGACTCGTGTAATACCATTTTATTTAGTCGTTTTATGTATATTGACATTTAATTAGCAATATTCACTGTTCCATATCATTTACATTGTAAAGTCAATCATTCCTGCACACATTTTATTATTACCATAATATTTATAGTGATTGCTCACCTCAACACTTCAATTTCAATTATAGTTAATTATTTGAAGAGATGATGCGGAGTACTTTGTACAGTAGTTTGTAATACTGTTTACTGCATTGAAAATTAAAACTAGATATAAATGATTTTGTTTATGAGAATATTTTCTCAATATCACAATTCATCGAAATCGATATATTTCTGTGTTCAATTTTCCTTATAAGAGTATTCCCACACTGCCCAACTCACTTTTTATATCCACATAGCAAATGTTAATATATAAAATAACTGAATGGAAGATATTCCATTTTCATGCTAAATGATGTCTGCATTCAACTTTCTGAGAATGCAGAATGAAAAGATGAAGGGAAAAATGGAAACATATTTTCAAAGAAAAAAACAATGATATGTTCATATAACACTGCTAGTGTGTGTGTGTGTGTGTGTGTCGCAACTTTGTAATATGAACTCTGTGTGCGACACCAAGTGAAAGAGAGCTTGAATGCGCATATCCGTATATCTTCATAAGATTATACACTATTATATGCGTAACAATGCCGTACATATGTCCCCGCGAGAATGCAACTCTCTCTATCTCAGATTCTCTATTTGCATATATATATTGGAGATTCGTAGCCGCAATTACTGCATCGGGGCTTGGATGCGCGTAAGAGAACTCACCTCTTTCGAGCATCGCCCACGCCGACAATAGCACAACGTTTGCGCGCTCTCTGTTCAACTTTCGCTAAATGCATATTATGTACAATGTGTATAACACGCACAAGTCGCCTTCGTTGACAATAGAATATCGCTTTGACAAGCGAAAAATTCATAATAAAATACTCAGAATAATGAATAAGCAGAGAATTCTCCTCCTTAATCATATCGATACAGATTTTTCGTATATTATTATATTAATCGTCCTCTCATCGTGTATAGGCTAGTTTTCTTCGAGAAGGTTGATAATGCATAGAATGACTTTCTCTAATTCGTGAATGTTTGTACAATTTACGTATTGTGTAATATCATATTGCACATCCCAGAATCTAAAATTACAAATCAAAAGTTCTTTGGGAGTATTTTTTGTCACTTAAAAAGTTCTGAAAACTGTCGCTCAATGCCCACTGTCGTTCCAGCAACTACCGCAATGTATGTACACTCGCATTAGAGGACAGATTAGATTAAAAAAGTTGGTGCGATTGCCGTTCGCGAATGCGCGTTATACAAATTCAAAATGAAATCGTGTCAACCATTAGAACCTCTTTCTTTAATGTAATAACAGGCTCTCATATGATCGTTTTGCGACTTGAGGTGCTAAAAAAACAAACGATACAGAAAATAAATCTATATGACTGCTACATAATTATATTGCTTCTTTTTTACATGTATAATCATCACAAGACCGTCTACAATACCATTTCTTCTAAATCACAATGCATAATGCTTTTCGTTGCATCCATATATTCATACTTTTTTCCTCTTGATTAACAATGAGATTGGCCTGAAAATATTGTTTCACTATAGGTTAGAATTATTCACAAAGTTAACAAAAAATGTATACATATATCTTTCACATTTTATTCGGTTTATTCATTCATTATACTCTTTCACCTATATTGTCTTATCATTACGTTCAACAATTCCGCTACACCCCTACACTCAATGCCATCCTAACGGATGTATCCCATCGTGGTACACACTTCTAAACGAACTTAAACGACACTGGTGAGGAAGTGGAAAACATATATGAAGGTGTGTTGTACTGGGTTGTTAGATGAAACTAAGTGCTGCGACAGACGTGTTAAGTTGACTTCTGATTGATTCTTTACGATGCCGAAGAACACTAAATATATAGGTGAAAATTGCGTGCGTCATCATGTCACTGAACGCCTGAAACGTCATACTTTATCGTCCATTGGTATGTACACGTGTAAAAGGAATGAGTGGCATCGAGATAAATATAGAAAGATGGAAAACACACGAAGAGTGTTAGCCTGAATCAATTTTTCTGAGAGCATATACTATATATATATATAAGCAAAAGCCCCTCCTAACGTCTTATTCTTACATTACTTTTTTTTTATCCTCGTTTTGGGACGCTGGTTCGACCCACACGTCTTGTGCCAGTCAAGTGAGATATAATCTCAAGTAACAATCTAGTAGGGGGGTTCCTGTAGCGATAATATTTGCGTTTGCAGATGAACAAATGAGTAGAAAGATAAAATTTTATAATCCCAAGTGGAATTGTAAACGACATTAGATAACTAATGTACTTGATACAGTGATCTATATTATTGCTCGAGGTGGAGATAATGGAAATAATGATGTTCATGTCTGGATAGGCTACATGGTTAATGTAAATCTAACTTTATTAGAAGCTGTTATTCATTATATTGAGGTATTGTTATTACTTTCAGTACAATTTAAAGTATATTTGGATTATTATGGGAAAAACGAAGAAGAACTACAAGTATAATGGAGAAAATAATTTGATGCACTTATGAAAAATACGAATTTTAACAGTAGATGTATGTAGAATAGAGGTTTTCAAATAATTTCTGGAATTTGATAACAAAAATTAATTCTTTTATAGGCAACGTCTCAATTTCATTCGATTCGTTGTTGATCGTAGAATAAAAATCATAATTAGACAATTTGATTCATATAACAGGATGAAAGGAGTCATAGCCTTCGTATTGCGATCGTGCCCAAAATCCTAACCCTATACTCGTATTCTCTAAAATTTTTAATTCCAAACAAAATGAAAAAACCAATTATCGCAACTCTCAATATTCATGTGGCATAGTCTAAACTAAATTTTTGTGGTGCTATTCGAATATTGGAACCATTCATCGTGATCGCATGCCATTTATCATGATGTGAAATTTTCCGTTATTCGTTCGATATCCTGGCATCGACAAAAAAACGAAAACATTTTTTTCCAGTACCCACAACTTTACCTAAAATTATTATATAAATTGCGTATACATTTTGGAAATTCCATATATATATATATATATATATATTGTTTTTCTTCTTGATGTCTGGCACATTCCGTTTCGCCCGATCAAATGTAAAGCACGCGAGCATGTGTGCGGAAAATTGAGGGCGTGGAGAGCATATATATATATATACACACACGCGCATACACACATATGTACACATGTTGGACCTCATACTGCTTCTCAATGTGAGGACTTATGTATACCCCAACACGCCAGTATGGCTTATCGGGCATACATCCTCGGTTGGAGATTAGCATAATGTCTGCCGCGATGCGTAGGTCCCCCCCCGCTCTCTCTCGCTCTCTCTCGCTCACCTGACCGTTCCCTTCGATTTTATCCCTCAACCTCCGGTCATTTCTTGTTTCTTCCCGTTTCACATCGCGCCTTGCGCGTTCTCATCGCCGCCACCATCTCGGACCACTTCAACACATTCCCACTAGTCTGTGACAGCAGAACATAATAATTTTTCAAATTGCAACAACCGGCCACATACTTAAAGTTGATTATTTTTCATTTCAGGTGTAATATTTTAGAATATTAAACTTCAATTGAGTCAACTGGTGCGAGTTTCGCTCATAGTTTTTTGAATGATATGATAGGGCAACTGGGGAAATAAACATTCATTCTAAATCCGAATATATATTATTTCAACTATTAACTACAATTTCAGAGAAATTGATCAGTATTTATTATACAAGCGAAGTACACGTACATAAAACGTTGACATAATATTGATTGAATTTGTATTAATAACAGAGAAATGAAGATACTCAAATAATCACTACATCAATATAATTAATTTCTGATCACTCATTATCTTGAGTCAATACATTATTTGTGAGTGCGGATTCATTCTTTAGATTCACACTATAAAATGGGCATCAACTCCAGAATAATAAATAATCACCGTCAAGCATGAACGTCATAACAATCACAGTAGTTTATCTGCAAGATAGCCGACATTTCTTTTGTTTATTCTTTTGTTTACATTTCTTAGGCACTGTGTGTTCAAAATTGGTGGCCCACAACCAAAATAGAAGAATTCAGTATTCTCAATGGACGCTGAATATACATATGTATACATTCAACTGACAACACTTTCAAAGCATGTATTTTTACAGTGATCATTCGAGTCATTTCATCCAAACTCCATTATCTTTATGAATGACCATTCAATGAAAAATTATGATATCAGATTCATTCCTGTGGATTTTTTTTATATTTCTCAAAGTGTATTTTGAACAACACTCAAATTACTATTTGAACTGCATGAAATATTGGTAGATTGGCCGATAAAAATGGACCATGAAAAATGATGTCAAACATTGTTCAGCAAATGCAACAACAATATAGATTATAGTTCGAACGCTCTTGGTTGCTCGGTGTTCTACAACCGCAACCAATGCTCATGTCTTCCTTGACTCTGGGCCCCCTGTGCAATGTATGAGTGGAGAATGAAGAGAATGGTACAGTGAAAAGGATAGAGGGGTGGCAGACCTCGCTGCCACTGCTATTATGGTCAATAATTCATCGAGTGGACTGGCACCACTCTGGTCGGGCCCAGGGCCGCGCAAAATTCTATCCCACTCCCTCTCTCATTCTCTTCTCTTTTTCATCCTCACTTCCTTCTCATTCTCCATTTATATACACGCATTTACGTGACAATCTCGCGCGCAAGGATTGATGCAAAGGGTGGCATAAAAAATTCAGGCGTTACTGCGACATGCCAAATTCATCATCACTTCACAAGAATTTTGGATTATTCAAATTCTTCTATCCTTTGCGATCATTTGTGTTGGTGTATAGTAAAAAATGACACGTCGCTCTTCTTGCCGAGGTTGTGGTCATTGCATGAGGCAATTACAACACGTCTTGTAGCTTTGTATCGATTGCAGCTCGGACCAATTCCGTCTTTCGATGCCCAAGTAACCCGTATACTGGTTGGCGTTTTGTCGTACAAAATATAGTTGGACGTCATTCTCATCATCGTTTCCACCAGAGCCAACATAATAATAGACTTTTCTTTCGTTTCACGCACAACGGAAACTGATAATTCACTGAGTAATCTGAGACACACATTACCATCACATGATGGTAAAGAGACAAAGAACACAACGGCATAAGAGGGACAGTTTGCGATTCATAAAGAATACAGAAGGCATTATATATACTCAGCTGTATTCTGCACGCACATCGGGCAATAAAATATTTACAACCGTATAGATGTATTTAATCGTTAACTGTGGAAATAGCGAAGCAGCACTGGTATTCCATATGCCTAAACATTTACCATAAAGAACAAGTATTTCTAGCGATCGTAAAATGACCGGGATGTGAAATATGTGAATTCTATTGGACACGTAGTTGTATGCGTATATTCGGCCATTTGGGTATTATTCATACATATATATATTTGTTTTCTTCTTTTTGTATATTTGTTTCCACAATACAAAATAAGACACAATGTTACCAGTTTGCTTGTGGCTCATGAACGATATCAGAATATTTCAAGGGTATTATATTTAAATGCGGCTCATCCCCAAATACTTAACAATCAACGCGCGACTTTTCGTTCGGATCGGTCGCATCATGAAGTTGCGTCTCACATGCTCTTGCGCGCGGAATCAACGTCTACACATACATGAGATGGGGAAATATCAGGGCATATCAAGATACGAATCGCTTACTCTTTCTCTCCTCGATATTATAATATTATTATCATACAAATAATCATCGTAACGCTTGAGGCGCCTCCGACGACAGGCTTTGATGGGGCCCTTTCTGCTTCACTTCTTTTCTGTGCACTCATTTTCCTTTTCTCCCCCCCCCCCCCCCCCCTCGTCTTACATATTCATACCCACACTTCATTTCGCTCTTTCACGTCTTCAGAAGACGCCCAGAGGGCAGCTGCGGTGTCTCGAATCTTAAATTTCAAAATTTCCTTTTTCTCCACTTTACGACTCTACCTCAATCCATTGGCAAAATTTACGGCGACGCGAGTATATACATACGCTGCCCCCTAACGATACCTCATATATGCTCCTTTACCCACGGATACATATATATATATATATTATTTACTATATATATAGCAAACTAACCATGGCGAAATTTTAGTGAAGAATATATGAACTCTGAGCAGATTTTGTGCATGTATACGTGTCGAAGAATCCCACGATTTCTTTTCTCCTCGTAATTTTTTCCCCCTCCGCTTCTTTTTATTTTATTATGTAGTATTTTTTGTTTCTACTCCTTAGGCTATATTCTGTATTATGATCCGCACGGTGGTCTAATTATTCAGTATAAGAAATGAAAATGATATTGAGAAAAAAATAAATTACTAAATAAATAAATAAATAAATAAAAGAAAAAAAAATGTGAAATCAACGCAAGGTATGAAAGAGGGCCAGAAAGAGAAGAGAGGAACAAATTCTTCTTGAAACGCCTGTGATAAACCCCTTGGATGACTTATTAATAACGTTTCGCTTTACCGGTTCGTAAAACGCCCGAGTGCGGCAGAATTGTGCCACAGGGCAAGATGATGCGGGAAGCCATGTAGAACGTGTACGAGTGAGAGAAAGCAAGATAGGGTAGGCATACGTCGTCCTGGGGGATGTAAAGAAAAATAAAAAATCTAATGGGAAGAAAATAGTATAGAAACGAGAGCTACATCTAATCAACGAACTGAGAAAGGGTAGCAAGAGAAATGAAAGGAGAGAAAAAAAAATACGAAGGCGATAAATGAGACGAATGTAACGCGTGCGTATCAAGCTCACTGGAAAAATCAAATTCTCAGATCATTCATGCGGGTAAAAGTACTCCCCCCCCCCCCCCCCCCCCCCCCCCCCCCCCCCCCCCCCACCCCCCCCCCCCCCCCCCCCCCGCTGCCGGCCCCCCGCCGGACTTTAGCGATAACGATTGGGCCCCGCGGAGTCTTACAGTTTACCTCGCAATATACTAGAGTATCTATAAGTGTCGTTTTCATGTAATACTTATAAGTTTGTCGTCTTCACTGATGGTATGGATTGTTTGCAACTCAAGATTATATCCTCACTGATAGTCTATGCTTCTTTTATTTCCACACAATGAAAAGCATATTCATTAACTATAGATAAATTATGGAATGGAGAATGACAAAAGGAAGTAATCACTATTTGTTGCAATAAATAATTTGAATAATGTGAATTTTCTCGATAATGCATTGTAGTTACACCTATAGGAAAAGAAAGATTTTGGTCTTTCTTTCCTGAGGAATATTATTATATTTTAGTAGAAATTGAATTAGTGATTATATTGCGTTGATGATGATGATCATATATGAATGTTGGGAAAGAACTAAGTGTGTAGAAATGTTATGGATAAAAATTTGACAGTGAAAGTATCAGATGAATTGATATTGTGGAAAGAAATTAATGATCTGAGATTGCAATTTAAAAACTATAACAATACGGGAATCGAATAATCAGAACAGACTACTGAAACGAAGTGAAGAATTGGGAGTGAGTTCCAGACTTTCTGATAAAAAAATTATCGACGAACACTGCGGTAGGCGTGCACGAGTCTCATTGAAATAAAAATCATGGGGATATTATGGGGATTGCATGAATTGTTCATGCACTTCACAATCGATATAGTATCGGCACTCAATGTCGATTTCTATACAAGGTTGAGTGAATGATTCGAATGATTCAATATCTGGAAAGAGAAAATAATAGTTATTGAACAATGCAATTATAATTTTTCAAGTGATATCGCTGTGATGAATTTTGTATCCACCATATTTTTGCCAGCATTTTATTTTCGAATTGCTTTAGCGTCATATTTACAGGTATTTGAAAGATAAGTTGGTTACCACTAGATACTGATGGAAATATGTTGATAAAATATTTTACACTTGACATCACTCATTCTCTTAATAATGTTTCATCACGCAATATTCATTTAGACAGTGGGAGCTTTTAGAAAAAAACCACTGCATGAATTTTTATTCCAAATCGCCTGTAGAATTTTCACTTTAAAATGGACACTATTGACGAGGCAGTTGTTTATAGCGATCTCTTGATAATTCGAAGAAAAGATGTTACAAAATTCGAGTTATGTAACGCAATTTGGACATATTAAGAATATGTAGTCTTCATTTATCATAGTTTCATTCTCTCAAAATATTTGAATTAACATTAGTAAAACATATCTCACACACCACTAATAATATTAATCTTGATGATTGTCTAACAATTTGTTACAAGTGTAAAAACATACTCACTCATCAAAGCTTCAATGACTTTTGTTGCGTTGAAATATGACGAATAAAATGTGAAAAGATGCGCACGCACTGTACGCCAGGCGCAGAAAATAATATGAAAGTTAAGGGTAAACCGCGCGCGCCAGGGAATGAAGGGCCCAAGGCCCCTCATAAAAATCTACGGCGTGTTATTACCAGATTATAATAACGATGATATTGTTGTTACGCGACTAATATTGCAACGGTGCAGAGACCGGTGCGAGAGTAAGGTAAAAGAAACGTGAAGAATAAAAAAAAGAGAAACGACGTACCAACAGTTTGGGTGGATTTTTTTTTTTTTTTTTTAGATGGCAGAGTGATGCGAGATGAGGAGTGAGCAACGAAAATCGGGCGCACGTTCACCCGATGCACTTTACGTAATTCGCTAATGGCCCATTCATTAGAAGGCGTCTGACTTCGTTCTTCAATTTTTTTCTCCCTTTCTCTTTTACGTTCATTCTCTTCTTTATATTTGCACTGTTTGATAAAAATATGATTTAGGTTTGAAATTCATAATTGGAGAATTGCGCCATATTGAAACGAAACATTCTTGAATTTACAATTGTTATCACGCCATTCAATTCGCGTGCGTATCGACTAAGACGTGAATCACTAACCGCATACGTTGTACATCCCGAGTTTCATTCGTGAGCTTCGTGATTCTTCGATTTCGATTTTATGGATCACGTGTATGCACATATATATATATATATATATATATATAGTGTGTGTGTGAATTTATTCTGTCTCAACATATATAAACCGAGTGAGATGATCGGATTCGCAAATAGATTGGTCGTCGAAGATAGATGCGAATTACAGTGCGTTTACTCGCAGATCCTATACTACGTTTTGAAACCAGAACGCGTCTCATCACGTGAGAAAAATATGGATTTTATATATATTATCATGCGAGCTCACCGAACGATGTATTATATTCAATAGGGATTTTTCATGATAAAAGGAATATAGGGGAAAGTGAATATTTATATGGTAATAATTCATTTTTGAAGAAATTCTCGTCAGTTTCATAAGTTGACTCGTTGATGTGAAATACAATTTCCAAAGCTGCCGATTGTGGAAGCTGTATTACGTAGTATAATGACAGTATATAGATCGGAGATGGGCAAACTCCGATGGATTTTGTCAATTGCATCCATTCTTGCATATTCACCACAGAATATAAATGAATTAACTATACACAGAGCGCATTCACTGTAAGTCGAAATTGTGGGGAAAAACCACAACCACTATTTTCCTGAATAAATCAATACTCACAACATTATTTAACCCGGTAAACGTCTTGAAGAACCAGCTATTGGACCTAATGCACCTCCGGTGTTGGGATCTTTATTTATGTTAAAAAAAGTCACTTGCGTTATTTTTACTATTGAAGGCGATATCATTCTTTACAAGTAATTATTGTGCGTTCCATTCGAAGAATATTCTTGAAAAAGAATAATAGTTCATTTATAATTACATGACTGTGCGCATATATTTCATGAATATATGAACATATTTTTTTATCATACATACGTGTACGCTGTGAAAGAAGTAATACGATATTATCGAACGACAAAATGTTGTTCTCCTGTGCATTCTCAGACGTCACATAAACGTTTCAAAATATTAATGATATTCATGAAGACGAGCTTTTAGCAGCAGTTATGGTGGCAATACCTAGAGAATATAGCTCGCGCTCTCTTTATATGTATGTGAAATATATGTTTCTTCTTCATCTCGCTCTTCGGACTCTATATGGGATTATAACGACAGGGACAAACTAGTCGAGCCGGTGGTCCATTGGATGGAATTAATATATCGCAAACACAATATAAATGTGACATTTTCAAGATGTTCGTAATACTACATATATACATGTATGGTTCGTGGTGCGATAATTGAAAGGAGAACGTAAATGTCCAACCGAAAAATTAGATTGTACGTAGTTTCTTTCCATTCCTTTATTTTTTCACGATTTAATCTTCAAGATACAATGTCGTGAATAAATGTAGATAAGCGTTTTGAGGAAAAGAGGGGGGCTATAACTTCGCGTCGCAGTTTTACGATCGTTGCACAAAGGATGGATTAGTTATCATGCGTATAGTGTTGTCCCATCATGCTCTCAAGGACACATAGTTTATAAGCTACTAAAGGTATGAAATCGACATGAAATGACGTGGTGGTGAGAGAAACAAAACATATATCATATACAAGAGTGGATATTATATATAAAAACGGAAATAACAGAGAAATCATCTTCAGATTGCAGAAAAAAGTCTAGGGAGGGAGAAAAAAATTTTTTTATTCGTCCAAACAAATGATTTTCATGACAAGATTCTTATTTATTCTTTCTCTTGCACGAGCTATTAATATTTCTCACTTCGAAAATCATGTATTGTTTGGGAACGTGCACAACTGAGATGGCAAATGAAAAATATGCGCGCGCGAGTGTGAAAGGAAGATTATATGCAAGGCGAGGCGCTGTGTGCATATATATATGTTGTTACTGGCGTGAGAGAAGACCGCCACCGCGGCACATCATCATTGTTATTGAGTTCTTTCAAGTCTCTCAAAGGAAGGCATTACACCGTCCAACCGAGGTGACCCCCTGAGGCACAGAAACTATTGACGTTGCGGAGATGCGAACGCTGGAAAGAAAATGAAGAGTATAGAAGGTGAAAAATTTTTTTTCAAAGACAAGAAATGCTTGGTTTCAACGCTGACCCGACACTCGACGTCCTAACACGTTCACTACGGGATTGGTTGATATTTTGTCCTTTTTATGGTTGTCGCTGTCGCTGTCGTGAACAATTGTTCGGTGTCTGTAATAGCGACGTATGAATAAACGAGCAAAGATTCCTGTTCGAATTCTCATTGTATTATTAACCTAGATTTCATCCTATCGAATATCCATTCTGTTTGATAGCTCACGAATGGAAAAAATTAAACGAAAGAAAATATAGAAAGACATGGGGTAGAAATTTTTTTCTTGGTTTGAGTTGACGCTGCCATTATGAGATATGCGAATATCTCGAGTATATTTCCATATAGAAGGAAAGATAGAAGAGTTTCTAATGATGTGCGATGATGTGGATGCAATATCAAAACCACGATGCAAAATCAAATTCGCCGGCAATGTGATAAAACAAAATAATGCTTAGAATTAAAAATTTTAACTGAAAAATATCTATTACTTGAATTAAGATATGACATCAAAGAAAGGCCCCTTAGACTAGTAAGTTAATATATATTTTCACGGTGCCGAGACTGCTTGACATTTTTCCCAGTAATATAGAACTTCTTTAAGGTGATAAAAAATGATTGTTATATGCATTGAAGTCTGGTTCTGGTTCTTTTGTTTTCATCACTTTTAACTCGGTATGTGTCTCTAAATTACTAACGATTCAATGAAATGCGCAAATTTGTAAGAGCGCTCTCACTATTCACCCGGTTTACTGTTCAAAGTGATGGTGGTGGTGGCCCTTTAGTATACAAGATATACAAGAAACGGATGATACAAGAAAGCGAAAAGTGAAGAGGCAGAGAGAACTCGGCGGCGAGGACGACGATGAAGAGTACAGAGGCGATGTGGACAAGTTGAGGAAGCAGAAGGAAGAGGGGGAAAAAAAGAATAAAGAAGCTGAGTCGAGGACGTGAGGCTTACGGCAAGCATATAGACAACCAGAATGCTGTGCGCGCACGGCACACACACTGGTGCACAACGCCATCAACTGAAAATACTCGTCAAGAATTGAGTCGGAGCCAGTCTCACTCTCTTTCACTCCTATCGTTCGTTACACTCCGCCTTACCTTGACTTGCGCACACAGTGAAGAGAGACTCAAGCTGAGAAGCTGAATTCCACACTCTATATATATATTTTTATATTACTTTTGACTATGCGTTGTGTTTGTGTTTGTGTTTGTGTTTTCATCGTTCCGGATGAAAGTGTCGTAGGTCTTCAATGTGACTTCAAAAACCAACAGAAATTCCATTCGTATACATGAGTTATATACATACAAGTATATATATATATATATATATATATATATATATATATATATATATATATACATATATATGAAAGGAGACTGAACGAGAGTCGCACACGAATTTGCATATTATGATTTACATCCTTGTCCACTGTCTTACCAGTTTTTCGCCCCCCCCCCCCCCCCCCCCCCCCCCCCCCCCCCCCCCCCTCTCCCC